>PVKA01017822.1:0-45025 GCA_004027165.1 Ctenomys sociabilis | reverse complement strand
ACACACACACACACACACACACACACACACACACACACACACACGGATGTGGGGGCTTACACATCTGGAAGTGAAGACTTGTTTCTCTCCAAAGCTTTTTCCTCTTTTCACTTTTTAATTATTTACTTATTTGGAAGAAGGTCTTGCTCTGCAGCTTGAACTCATAGTGATCCTCCTTTCTGAGCGTCCCAGCACTGGGGTCACAGTCATGCGCCACCACACCTGGTTTAGGGGGCAGTATGGTATGTAGTACCAGGGATCAAAGACAGGTTTTTGGGCTTGCTAGTCAGGCACTTAGACCGCTGAGCTATCTCCCCAGCCCCTTCAAAGTTCATTTGAATAAGAGGCTTAAATTAGATTTCTTTCTATTTTTATTCAACCTTTCCATGTTAGCTTCATTCCATTGTTGACTATAGTGCTTGCAATAGTTTTAAAAAAAAAAAAAAAACAAGAACTAATAGGATTCCCAGTTATCACCTTTGCAAATCACCCCACCCAGAAGGAAATACCAAGAAACATCTGTGACAGCTGAACTCAGAAGATAGGGAGATGGGAACCTCTGTCTGACTTAAGTTAGCTGATGTTATGCCAAGAACTTGTTGTAATTTTCTTCCCTTGGATCACTTGGAATTACAGGAGGGTGAACAAATCAAACTCTGGTTATCATTATAAATAGAAGGTTAAAAAAATAGATAGTATCTAGGTAAAAATATTGGACAATCTGATAAACAGCATTTGTGGTCCTTTCTAAGGGAAAGGAAAGCAACAGAAGTATTCTTCATTTTGCACTCAGTGCCTGTCTATATTTTCTTCAAATGGGAAATAGTCCCATAAATTATAGATAAGAGATCTCATAACTTTTTTTTTTTTTTTTTTTTTTTTGTCTTTTTCTGAGACAGGGTTTCACTATGCAGTTCGGGCTGGCCTTAAGCTCACTTTGTAGCTTTGTAGCTCAAACTCACAACAATCCTCCTGCCTCAGCCTCCCAAGTGCTGGGATTACAGGCATGCGACACCACACCCAGCTGAGATCTCATAACTTAAAGTTTATTTACAATGTTTTTATTATTTTTTTTCATTTTGTATTTGATACATTGTCTCACTACACAGCTCAGACTCCTAGTGATCCTCCTGTCTTCAGCCTCCCCAGTGATGAGATTACAGGCATGCACCACAATGCCCAGACTCTGCCAGCTAACTGCTCCCCAGGGGAAGGGCTGGCAGAGCCTGCTGGACCAGGGATCCAACCCTGCTCCCTGCACTCTGTGGAGCATGTGCTTAGTCCACTGAGCTATCTTGGTGGCCCTAATACTTTTATTTTTTGTCTAAGATTTTTAAAGTGCTTTATAACCAGTTTTCCAGAGAGTCATGTGCTTACCCTACTATATTTAAAGTCAATCATTTGGTTAATGCTGTTCTATTGGACAATCAGTTTCTTACATGAGAACCATCATCTTATTCACTATTGGATGAAAAGCCTGAAGTAAAACAATGTCTGAAAAGAAAAAAAAAATACTCTCAGTCATGAAATGAATGCATAAATAAATGGGAATCTTTGTTTTTCTTGCACATACTCTTAAGGGCTTCCGAGCTGCTGTGAAGGATCTGTGATGCTGCTTCTCTACAGATGAATACATGAAGGCACAAGGAACAAAGAAAGGACCATTTTGTTCCTCTGGATGCTAGTTTCCCAGAAAATGAACAAGTAAAAGACTTGTAGATATTGACTGGCAAGCATGTGCATTTGAAACACTACATATATTCAAAAATTTGTCAGGACATTCATGATTCTTATTCCTATATCTGAGTCATTGAAGGGATTTTGTCAAAAATTATTTTGAGGTAAACGTTCCAGAAAAAAACACATGAGTATGTCCTTAGGTGGATGAATGAATTTGAAATCAATAAACAATACAGAAAGTTCAAGGACTGTTGCATTTGAAAATGATGGGTTTTTTTTTGTTTTTGTTTTTTTGGTTTTGTTGTTGTTGTTGTTGTTGTTGTTAGGGAGGCTTATTTGGTGTTGAACTCAAGAACCATGTGCTTACAATACAAGTACTGTGCATCTGAGCTATATCCCTGGCTCCTTGAACATACTGATAGAAATTTAAGGGGAAAATGTGAAAGATTAAAAAACCATAGTCTCTCACAGTTAACATTTCCACTTAGAAATATTTTTTGGGGATACAATGCGAGTTCCTTAAGAATATTGATTTTAATCAAAGTCACCAGTCTGCTTTGGAAATAATATGTTCTCATTTGCTTGCTTATTCTTTTTTATTTGCCTTGGAAACATGCTAAGTGAAAAATGTATAATAGAAAAATTGTTTTAAATTAATTTTAATGAGCAAAAATGATGCTGTCTACCCTAACTCACGTTACACAATTTTATAGATAGAAACAGATCAATTACATGCAAAATCAAATTTGTACAATAAGCAACAACTTGAAGGTAATAAGTATAATATTTTGCAAACTATATATACAACAAATCTTTAATGTATTTACTACAGAAAGAAACAAACCTGGTCATCAGCAGGTAAGAGAGGAAACACAGTTATCTTTTGGAAAACAAATTCATTTTTCTTTTTTGTACCTTTCTTTAGTCTTTACAACCTCATTATATAACCTTACCTTACAACGTGCACTTTCATGTAACATTAAGGAACATTTATAATAAAACTATAACAAACACAAGAATAACTAAGGGCCAGTGGGAAAAGCACACCTAAGCAACACTCCAGTATTTATAGGCAATGCAACCTTTTCATTACTGTTGCTTTCACACAGATAAGAAAAGAATTGGAAACTTATTTGGATGAATGGTGCAGAGTTCAGTCTTGTTCTATATGATATGTGCTGAATCGAAACTTTTGTGGCATGAAAATGCATAAGCATTTCTTTATCTGAAATCTACATGTCAAAATATAACCTTTACTTAGAATAGCTATTTAGTACGTTTTAATGTGAAAAAATCATCATTTTGAAGAAAAAGTGCCTTCATCAATGGAACTTTTCAAGAGTGATAATGGTAACTAATAAATTTAAAAGGTAATTGTCAAAAAAATAATGCTCTGCATTTGCTTCCCTACATAACCTGCTATTTTTTTTTTTTTTTTTTTTTTTTGTCTTTTTGAGACAGGGTCACTTTGTAGCTCAGGCTGGTCTCAAACTCACAACAATCCTCGTGCCTCAGCCTCCTGAGTGCTGGGATTACAGGCCTGAGCCACCATCCCCGACCATGTTAAAATTTAATACATTAGGAAAAGTGCATCATGCTGATAATTCCCAATTGCAAATGTATTTAATTTTATGTATACTAGTCATTCATCCACTTACTAAGAATTTATTTAACACAAACTTCATTTCATGTCTCCTACTTTCCACACATTGTATTAGATGTTATACATAAAATTCAACCATCTACATCAAACTATGTATAGTAATCGTGATTTTAATCAACATTCAAAACCTAGAATACATCAATTTTACCTCAAGTGTTTCTTTTCTAAAACTCTAACTTGATAATGCAAAAGTCTGAAATTCAGTCTTCATATGAAAACAAATGGAGAATAAGATCGGGGGGATATAAATAAATGACCATTTTGTATGTGTATATACAAAATAGTTGGGATAGATAGATATACACCTACTTTTTCTTAACTCAGTGAGAAGAAAGATTTGTACCGATGGCGTTTGGACAGAATATCATGTCTGCATCTTGTACTATGAAAACCACTGTGAAGACCACAATAGGCAGTGTATTCATTATTGGAACTGCCCTACTAACCTGTTTTGAAACTGTCTCATTGGTGTTTCTCAATAAAATTAATAAATAAAAAAGAAATAGAAAAATTAAAAGTTCTAGACTTGTAGCATAGATTTTCACAAAGTGAGGACTCTAAACACCATTTACTTCACTGGCATTTCAAATGAGCTGATGAACCACAGCGCTGCCTTACAGAGGCAGCCTGAATCGGAATCCTCACATTGTAAATAATTCGGACCTCAAATATAATGGTCACGTTTATCCAAAAGATGGTGGTATTTTACTTGTGCAACTGAATGTTCGTAAGATCATCTACATATTTAAGCACATTAATAGGCAATTAATCATGATTGTATTTTGTAGTCCACTAAAACCACAGAGAATTTATTTTCCAACTTTGTGCAGTTATTCTTTCCAATTTCAAGACTGCTAGGGATAGCGGACTAACGCACCTAGTTAGGCAGATGCTTTGGTGGCCGGGGTTTGATCCCCAGTGTGCCATGCCTGCCCCGCCCCCAAGGTGCGCCTAGACGCAGACTGACACTGGGTGTGGTGGTGCGCACCTCTATCTCAGTGCTTGGGAGGCTGAAAACAGAAGAATCACTATGAATCTACGTAGTGAGACCCGTAGACCATGTACTAAGTACTTTAAAAAATTAAAAGAAAAAGACGGCTACGGATAGATTTGCTATTAATATTCATCCACACCAAATAGTCATGGAGAATTCATATATGACAAATACTTGAGGAGCGCAATTACTAAGACAAATAGTGAGCATAGGTTGAAACTCATTAGAAGCGGATGAACTATTTCCAAATAGACCGTGCTGCGTCGTGTTTTAGCTGTTTCATCACAGATCTCATCAGTTTTGCTGGCTCCTTAAGGTCAGCACGAGGTGTGATCAGTCGTTTTGCATCGATCTACTGCGATATCCATGTGACTGTAGCTCACATTTTTCTCATAACTAATTTTCTCAACGCCTGAATAGATTTAGCTTTTATATTTAAAGCTTTTGTGAGTTTCCATTGAAGTATTTTATTCACTGGAGACTGGCTAGTGTTTTTACTTACTATTATATTGTAACCGTTATTGATATTTCATGGAAAACAAGCTTTGTCAGATGTATTTTTGAAGAATATTTTTTCCTAGTCTACTGCTTGCTTTTCATTTTAATTGTGACATTGCAGGTCAAATCTTAAAGTTGTAAGATTTTAATAATCCTTTCTTTTCTTCCTTACAAACTTGCTCTTTTCCCACTCTAAGTCATACAGTTACTATATCCTTTTTTTTTTTAGGTGCTTTATTACTTAGATGTTATGTTTAGGTATGTTAGAAACAAATATTTCTATTTACTAGCATTTGTTTTTCATAATATTCTGATTTTACATGAGTTATATATAGAAAACTCTTCCTCTATTAGGTATAAGTTTGTAAAAATAAATTTGTTTCATTTGCCCATATTTTTATAATATCTTGTATTTTTAACCTTTCATATAGATTTAATGTCATTTTGTCGTCATGAAAAATGGAGAAAAATCCTTCAATATTTTCTTAAGGCAGTTCACATATTTTCTCAGATTTCATAAAAAGTCTTCATTTTGTTATTATAAATATGTCTCAGGGAGATGGCCAGCAGGTAACAAAATGGAAAAAAAAAGGAAAGAAATAGCAAAATATAACCCACACAATTTATATTCCTGTAATTTTATTCTTGACCCAAATTGTTTTTCCATTGTCTTCTGACTTACATTGTTTCAAATAAGAAATCAACAATGATTTTTTCCCTTTTTCCATATATATAATAAATATACATACATACATATATATATATTTATTTATTTATTTATTTACTTCACTGGTATTTCATATATATATGTGTGTATATATATATGAATATCTATATTGTTAAAGTTTGATCATAACTGAATTTTTAATGTTTCTGTGGATTGTTATACAAAAATTATTCACTCTAAATCTATTTTTCATATATTTTATTTGAACGATCTTTCTTGATTTCTGTTAGGCGGAACTATGGTTACTCAGCTTAGAGGTAATCTACTTTTGTAATAACATTTTTAAGTTACAATTACAGTTTCTTTCTTTCACATGAGTTGAGTTACATAGTTTTTTCTTTTGAAGCTTAGCTTTCAACTCAAAATGAATTTAGAGCAGATATATTGCTAAGACTTTACTTTTCTACAGAATGAACTGAAGACTTGATGACGTTGACACTTTATGCAGCATTATCATCCAGGATCGTGTAAATTTTTTTAAAAAAGTCATGTTACACTCCTCTCTAGCAGCTGTCATCTACTAAATATTACAGTATTTTACACAACATGTGTGTGTTAGCATCAGTCTAGGTCCAGGAATATATCTCAGCACACAGTACCTACAAGCAAGTGCAAGGTTTTGAGTTTGACTCCTAGTACAAAAAATAAATGAAAAAATAATGCTAATGGTTAAAGTGTAGTCCTATGGAAATATATAATACTTTTCCACTGCCCAATAGTTTCCAATACACCATGCCACAAATTTCAGTACTTGGGCAGCCCCAACCTCTGATTTTTAGCATTTCTACTTCATGAAGTGCTTGGTTTCAGTTTAACTTTCATATTCCTATGACGTAGTTTGAAAGAATGCTCCTCAAAATCTGGAATGTGTCTTTATTTCCTGTTATGATGCCTATCTAAACTCAAGAGCCAATGATCATTGTTGGCTGAGTAAACAAAATAAAATCATGGGTTGACACTGTTAGAATTCTATTCACTTTTATATAATAGAATTTAGAGTGTTTGTATGGGAAACTGAGTTAAAGTGGTATGATTTATTTCATGTAGTATATATAATCCAAATAATAAGTTTTCTTCAAAAGAAAAAAAGGAATATAGTCAAGAATCACAGATTTATGTAAATAATAGTTATAGAAATTTAAAAATAGAACAAGAACCCCAAACTTTCATTTGATAAAGGATCAAAATAGTATCAACTAGGCATCACAGGGTGGGGAGAATAGAGCTTTCAAAAGAGAATTGTATGGAGTAAGCAATTCTGACTACTATTTAGTCATAATGTTGTAGGAAACAACTGAATTACCTCTTAGATTACATTTCTTCATCTCTTACATGTGCCTAACAGTCCTAATTTTCAAGAACAACTTTCAAATACTTGCAATTCACCTCTATGAAATTTCAAACTGTTAAAAATCATACTTCCTTTCATTTTTTCACCAAAGATACATCATGAGTAATTTACAGTCAGCTTTACAATTCAGGTGCAGTGTTCTCTCTATACATGCATTGCACTTCACACTGGATCAATATCAATTGCTATTTAGCAACTGCAGAAAAGAGGAAGCAGATGGATTATATACTGATTTCACGTGTGTATAGTGAAGAAAAATAGTATTTATCATGAAATTGCAAAGAAAGTTGGTTGTAAGGAAAATTTCAAGTACATACTCCTACATCTAAAAAATATTTTTTGTCTGATTAATGAGCAACTTTTGAAACAATTTAATCTATTCAGGAATGCAAATGTCAGTTTCTATTTTTCAAGCGTGATTACAGAAGAAGTGCTAAAGCAGTTTAATCTATTCAGGGATGCTAAACAAATATGTCAACATTCATTTTGCATTTATGTTTGTAGCTGTTGAGGGGAGAAATGTAGAAATAAACAGAATTTAGCATTTTCTCTTTTTTTATATGTATATATAGAACTACAAGGTTCCAATGTGTTTTATTTTTTCATAGGGGATACAAAACTCTAACTAAGGTAAATACGTTTCAGATTGAAAGTTTCAGTTGTTGTACCTAGTCATGTGCAGGTTGGTGTCTGGCCAAAAAGTGGCCTATGAACTTATCGCTCACTTGTGCAAATGCGCATTTGGCAAGAAGGCATGAGTTCTAAGATTGTCTCTCAGAAAAATCCCAAATTTAAAATGTTGAATGCAAAATTATGTTTGACATTTAATTTGAGCTGGCTTACTCTTAAAAATAAATAGTACAAAACTTGTACTACTCTTGACTCATACAAGTCTATTTATTTTTACACACTTCAGGTGTTCTGCTTTAAATCCTCAGAACATATGAAGCACAGACACACAACATACACATGTGCTTACCACATTTATACATAATTTCAAAGCTCCTCTTTGAAGAAACAAAATATTTTCTCAGCAGACACATACTAGACTACAAAGGTTATTTTAATTCAGTAAACACAGTCCAATTTGTTAAAATTCATATGTCCAATCATCATTAATTAATTCTACCAAATCAGGCTGAAAAGTTCATATGCATTCAACCATGTTGTACAGAGAATTAATACTGATGAATGACAGATAAAATGGAATCAGGAATGGATATGAATAATTAATGTGGGGTAGGTCAATTTAGGTGAAAAAAGTATTCCTTTCTTTCTTCTTAAATTTAGCAAACAGGAGTCAGTATTGAAGCTGTGGTACATAACATTTTCCAGGAAGTGCCGTGAAGTAGGTAAGTTACACTGTCAAGTCTCAGTGATGTCAAATCAAGCTAAACAATACTTCTTAGACTTCTTAGAACTGAAAATATGTGAACACTGAACTATTTACCTAACAGTCAAATACATACCTGACAAATCTCATTTTCAGATTCTGGTGAATCACCATGTACATTATTAAGGTGTGTTCCTTGAAATCCATTGCAAGTTTGGAAGCTGTTCAATATTGTGTTGAGATTTCCATGATCAAATTAAACTGCCTAATGAATCATCTCCAAGAATCCACTGAGTTTGTAATGTAGAATAATGTACTTAGCAATATGGCACATAAAATATCACATATTTTCACTTCAATACTAAGTGGAGATAGCAAGGTGAGGTAGGCATACATTTATAATAATGATTTTCTAATGTGCTGTGAGGGATATTTAGGCATATTAAAACCTATATATTTTCTATACACTACCTACCACACACCAAGTACAATTCATTGTGTCACCAATCTCCTTAGATTGATTTCTGTCCCTCTGAACTCTTACATTTGGTATGCCTTGGGAATTTTCAAAAAGTCAGTGCTCAAATCATCTTGCCATCATTGTAACAGACATTGTAATTTTTCCTCCAGTGTGTGTTAAGCAAGTCACCCATCCATTTTAACAGATGTTTGAAAACTCATCCGTTCATTATCCATCCACTCACTCAAACATGCATGAGTTTAGAAAGCAAAACACTTATCCATGCATATGCTCATTTTTTGATTCAAAAAAATTACAGAGTATGACAACATGATAAGAGATATTATAGCAACAAGACACTAGTGGTACCTAGACCCCTGCCCTGAAGAATTTTAACACCAAGGGAGGAACTCAGGCATTAAGTAATTATTCACAATATGCCATGTCCAATAAAACAAAATGTCCAGAGTTTTGAAATATCCTATGTGAGATGTTTGGAAGAACATGGTAAGATTTCTTGATGAAGACACGTCTAAGTTGAGGACAAGAAAGTAGTTAGACAGATGAAAAGTGTTGATGAGAAGAAGTAGATAGAAAGTACAAGGAAAGTTTTCTGCAATCTTTCTAATAATTGATAATAACACTGCCAAGTCTCAGTGATGTCAAATCAAGCTGAACAATACTCCTTAGAATACTTAGAACTGAAAATGTGTGAAGCCTTAAGCTTTTCCAGTTATCAACTAATATACGGTTTGTAGTTATAAAAACTGAATGCTATTTTATCTAACAAGTCTTCTATACACCTAATATACTGTATGAATTATTCTGCTTAATCATGAAAATGAATTAAGATAATATTTCCACAGGTAAGTGCAAAAGTGCAGAGATAATCTTAAATTCTGTGCTCCTTGTGGCAGACCAAGTGTAGAGTTCACAAGAGTGGATTAAATATATGCAATGCCTACTCTTTGCCCTCTACCATTTGCCCTGCATTAAAAGAAGCTATCCTAAAAAATCAGTCACCATCTTGTTTTGAGTATTGGTCACATGCTAGCATTTTAGATTGATCTGAATCTGGGATTTGGAAAAATGTCTCAGAAATCTACATGAAAGAGCATCCTCTGTCATAGTAAGGTGCACTAGGGAGGTGCTTGGAAGGAGCCATAAGGATTCTGGGACATTAGAGAGGACTCAGGCTGTGGCAATTCGGTAAACACAGGAGAATTGATGGCCACAAGGGAAAGTGAAGAAAGATAACATATATCAATACTCACCTGACTTTTTGCCTTAAGCATAATCTATGTCTTAAATTGTCTGCTTTGTAAGTAAAACTACTACACATTTAGCTAAAATGAAATAATTTTTAAAGAAACTTTATTTTGTATTGCACCCAATGTTATGGTTTTCAGCTAGATATCCCCCCAAAGTCTCCTGTAGTCGAGGTACAGGTTTCTAGAGTTTGTGATCAATTTATGGTCCAGTGCTGGCTTTGTAGGTCTGCTTTGGGGTGGACCCTGAAGGCAATAGAAAGGAGGGGAGGAGGCTTGCTCTCTGCCACCGTCGCTGCTCCTCCATTTTTGCTCTTGCTGTTTTGTTGTTTTCCGCCACCATGAACTTCCACATGCCATGTGCCAGTCTGCCTTCGGACCCAAATGGTTATAGACTGAAACCTGCAGAAATTGCTAAATAAACCTTTCCTCCCATAAGTTTGACTGTCAGATATTTTGTCATAACAAGGAGAGAAAAAGTAACCCAGACACCAAATAACAATAAAATAATTTAGAGGAATATGTGAAGTTTTAATTGATGATGCATTCATAGAGCTAAGTACATATAATAAAGATATGATAATGATTCACATAAAGTATAGATAGAATCATGCACTATGTAGATATGTGTGACATGATAGACAAAATGTTCTTGTAACTCTGACTTATACTTCATAATATTTGACTTTAAACAAATTATAGCACTTTATCTAAGTTTCAGTTTTTATATCTACAAATCATATATTAGTTGATAACTGGAAAAGCTTAATGGAAAATATGTTACAACTAACATAGTTCAGGACCTATTATCTTTGTAATATGTAACATTTGCCTATTCTTCCCAGAATAACTTGGCATTAAATTTAAGTAAGCACATAAAATTAAATATTCACAAGCTTTCTCCCTTTCTCTCTCACAAATATATTCTCTATCTCACACAAACATAAGCATACATAAACAGAATACATAAAGAGCTTCTAATAGAATAAACACAATTGATTTAATAAAATTATGGAAATAGTATTTGGGCAGGCAGTGTGTAGAAGGGAAAAATTCAGCTGGCTAAGAAGTATAAATGATCTGAAGATCCACATTAAAACAATGAATTATTGAAAAGTGAAAATATTTCATGCTGGCTAAGACATGTGGAAGTTAAGTCTCATGCATATTTGGAAATTAATGTTAATGTATCTTTCAAAATGAATAGTGTATGTGTTGTTTTACTTTGCAACTCTGACTGCTGATTACTAATGTAGATATGTTCATATACATTACACATGTGAAAAGACATTCGCTCTTCTTATATATAAAAATAAGTAAATGTTATAAATATAATGTTGTATTAAGCTATTATAGTGTAGCACTACATGTTTATAATATTTTTGCATAAGCTATAAATTATTGCATTTAATATAGTCATATATATTGTATATATTGTATACATGATATGCATAATGAATTTTCCTCTTAAAAATTATAACTGAACAAACATTTGAAATTATTATTCAAGAATGTTTATTTACATCCCTACAGATACACACCCTCATACCAATTCTCAAACTGTATATTCTGTTTTCTTATAAATATAATGTAAAAAAAATACTCTTCAAAAATATGCATGAAAATAAATCTAACTTTGATTTTTTTAAATTTCTGAATTGGGTACAGGGTCTCACCATGAAGCTGGGACTCCTAGTGGCCCTCCTGTCCTCGGGCTCCTAGCCCTGGGATCACAGGTGTGTGTCACCACACCTGGTCTTGGTAGCTTGCTCAGCATGTCCAGGGGCAGGGCTGGCATTCCATGTGGTACCATGTCCCTGCTCTTGCCCAAGCAGGTGCTTAGGCTGCTCAGCTATCTCGTAGGGCCTTACAAATCTAACTTCTATGAAAACAATGAAGTCTGAAATCATAGGGGGTGAAAAGACCATTTAAATTGTGACGCTGAACAGTTTTTAATGTTAAAAGAGGACTAATAATTAATATTTTTACAAGTTTGAAGCATACATGTTAAATTTTCCTGGGGTTCTGTACTAATCTTGAAGAAATAAGCTGTGAATGGTCAGCAGAGAGTTCTAAAGCTTAGCTAATTTAAAGCATAAAATGGGAATGCCACAAATTACACGGGAGTTAACATTTTCATGGCTTGCCTCCTGTTTATTTTATGATGCACCTCACCATCATTTTACGCTTATATATTTAAGTTTTAAAGGAAAAAAGTTTTATTTAGCTCACAGTTTGTGAGCTTTAAATCCATAACCATCTGGCTTCAAGGCAAGGTGGTATGGCAGTCTGGCAATGGAATGCAGAAACAGCTTATGCCAGAGGGCATGTAGCAAAGCAAGTAAAAAAGATCATTTTGCAGGTAATAGAATGTGCAATGCATCTATTGCATAAAGTAAATAAATATATCTGATTTTACAATTGCTACATATAGACTCTAACTTAAAGTTAGCTTATTATTAGTGAACTGACAATTTCTGACCACCATTATGAAAGTAGAAGGTGTCTGATTCTTAACGATGTGATACTACAATTATGATTCTTCTTCACACATCCGTTATGTTATCCAACTTCACACTTAGAAAACTGATAGCATTTCTGTTTTTAATACATGAAACTCTTCAGAAATCATTTCAAGATGAACTTCATCTTTTTATTTTCATTGCGGTACCAGGGATTGAACTCAAGACCTCGCAGTTGCCAGGTAAGCACTTATTCTACTGAGCTATCTCCCCAGTGCCAAAAACCTTCATTTTCTATGTTAAAAGAGAAAGTGGGTTCGGAATTCCAGTCAAAATTCACAATATTTTCCTATAGGAAATATTTAATTTTTTTATGTTATTCATCAGACTATACACCTTTTCAAGGCAAGGATGATGCCTTAATCACTCTGTCTCTCGGTTTTAGCATTTGTCATACCTTAAGGGACTGATTATCTCAGAAAAGATTTGATAACCAAAACCAAAGCCTCAGTATCTTCGAATTTAGAGATTAACAATTGCTAATGGCATCCTATTTACCAATAGTTCTAAATATGATCTACAAATTAAGCCATTAGTAATTCATGTTGCTTCACTGTCTGCATTTTCATTTGTTATCCAAAAATTTTACTAGATATCAGAATTAAGTAAAGTGATTAGATGAGAAGGTTCATATACTGATATATATATATATATACATACATACATATACATATATATATATATATATATATATATATATATATATATATATATACATAAAGCTAGGAACTAACTACATTTGGGATTCATATCCATGGAGGAAATGGAATTTTTCTCTCTTTTTCAGACAGGGTCTTGCTATGCAGTACAGGATAGCCTGAAGCTCACTTTTTTAGTCCAGGCTGATTTCAAACTCAAAACTGTCCTCCTGCCTCATCCTCCTGAGTGCTGGCATTACAGATGTGCACCATCATGCCTAGCTCCAGAAATGAAATTTTTAAACAATCATATAGTTAATTGCAAAGTGAACTTCAGAAAAAAAATTCTCAATAGATATAGGAAATGTCTTCATAAAAACATATGTTCAAAGGCTAAACTATTAAATAGGAATTAATTTTATTCATGAGAATACCAGCATGATATCAAAAAGAATAAATGCATTCTAAAGGCAGACTATCCTTCAAGTTGAACATTGGGACTGAAAACAGAAAATGAAACAAAGTTATAAACTTAAGGGTTCACAAAAGTGTAGGCAGGAGGTGTGCTTTACAACAAATACTGTGGGGAAAAAAAAAGGTGTCAGGAGCTAGATTTAAAATAAAATTATGGAAAGGAAACTGTAGAGATTCAAATTCACAATATATGTACAATAATTTATACAGAGAATAGTAGTAAGTGATGATAGTAATAAAGATAATTTTTTGTAGAAAGCCTTCATATAGATTTTATAATATATATTTAGAATTATAATATAGTGAACTATGCCTATTACATTCTGACCTTTTAATTATCATTTTGAAAGAAACTGATAATAATGATGGCTGGACTCAGGCCAGGGAGAAAAGGTAAGCATCACCAGGGGTTTCTTGGTTACATGTTTTTATCTATGGTAGAGGAATAAAAAACTTCACTTAACACAAATTTGAATTTAACACCTATGAAACCCTTTGGACAATGACTAAAGACAATTCCACAGACAATTTGGCTGAGGGTTAGGGATGACTTACACAGATATCTTCTGTGGTCAGGAAAAAAGGTACAACTAAGTTCTTTTTTTTTTCTTTTTACAACCAAGTTCTAATTTGCAAAAATATTCTCTCTTATAAATGCATAGAATTTTTATGGGAAATAGTTAATCCATTTCTGTAATTTAGAGAGCTGTGGACCATATAATTTGTCATTAGTGTGATCGTTATAAGAAATAGTTAAAATTCAATTACATGAAAATAGTAAAAAAATAAAATCAAATATAAAATATTTAATCTAATGCATGAATCCTCACAAGATCATAATAATGTTGATACCACTGATCATTTTCATATGCTATGCGGCATTTAGCTAAATCCCTTTTGCAATGAGCCACATCCCCGTAACTTCTCTCATCATCAACAACACCTTAACACTTTATTTTGAGCTAGGACCTTACTATGTTAATAAATTGTCCTGGTTGGGCTCAAACTTGGGATCTTCCTGTCATCTCAGTGTTCAAGATTGCTGGCATCACAGTGTAAACCACTATATTTAGTAACTCACATTGGTTTTATTAATGTCTAGCTTTGAAAACTGGATTCATTGGCATCTAAATATACAAGTATAAATTATCACAAACTAATTGCAATGCCAGTGCTTCAATGTAGTAAGTTTTAAACTTAACAAAACCATGGACGATGAAAGGCCTAGGCTGTTGCCTCATTCACTATCAGCCATGATTGTAGATCTGAACCTTGGAACTGTAGTCATCCCTCCTTTCAGCAGCTGCAAATTAGCAGGCTTAATAGCTACCCCAAAGCCCAAACCACAGACTGACAATCCCAACTTCGCAGCGTATATTTACAAAGTTTTTCAGAAAAAAAAAAAAAAGTGCTTTGCTTTAATCATATGCTGTTTTTAAAGTTGCAAATTATCAAGCAGGAAAAAAAAGTTGGGTTACATATTCACTAAGCAGTCCTGCATAATTAGAAAAATGTTAATTATCTAACAGCATGTTCACGTTCTCTACTGGTTGGCAAGTAGAAGGCTTGGGCTGCTATCAGTTCTCCGCTAGGTACTGGAGTCTTACACATTTGTTATCGGCGCAGAGTTTGCCTTGTCTAGCTGTACTGCCTACACATTCCACTGTTCCAGAAGTCATTTAAGCATATAATAAATTGGGTTTCGATGGGCTGGAACTTCCTGCTTCAGCCGATTTTTCAGCAAATTATGTTTCAGCTGTAGCTTCAGCAGGAGTATTTTCTCCCCTCCTGACGAAACGGCTGCGATGGCCACACAGATCGCATGCCAATTCTACCATCATTTTAATCAGCTACTTATTATGTATTAAGTCAGGGATAAACAAAATTAAAACGGGTTCATGTCACACTATGGATATAACAAGTATCTTTGATAGACTTCATGTTTTGGCACTAAAACCCAATGTGACAAAAACAATGCCAATATATCTGAGGCTTCTCCAAAAAACACACACAAAAAGTGCTACTTCACCATTTCTGCACAGTTTTCTGCATGTTGATGTTCCAATGAACATCACTGGAGTATGAAGAAAGTACCGATGTCTGAGGATGGGACAGCCTCAAACTTTGGACCTGGGTTAGTCACTCACATTGGTTCCCCTTTGTACAAAAGTTCTCTTGAAGCAAACAGCTAGGAACCAAACACCACAGGGAGATGGGAATTGTGGATCACTGGTCCATCCATACAAAATTCTTTATGTACTTGATGGTAGCCCACTTAGTTATATATGTGCATATACTAATTTATACAAATAAGTTCCAATCTATCCTCTATGTATCATCACCTTATAATGTTAGGATATATCTAACAGTATGTACTATGTGTAGAAATGCATGCCTAGCCATTCAATGGGTACTGCTTTTGTTTGCAGTATTCTCACCTCCAAATATTAAAACATTTTTAGGAGCCAGAGAGATAGCTCAGTAAATATAAGCACTTCACTGGCTAGCACAAGGGCATGATTTCAATCCCTAGTACCACCAAAAAAAGAAACTTTATATTATGTCTTCTTCCCTTTAGGGAATATTTCCCAATACAATATGGACCTAAAAGGAATGGTAGAAAATACAAACTGTAGTCAGATTCAAAACAAGGATGTACTGTAATAAGTTTCCAAGCCTATTCAGAGAAGTCAGAAGGGAATTATGTAACAGAGATGTCATGAAAGAGGGTGACATTGGATAAATTACAAATCAAAGCAACTGGAAGGAAAACTGACCAGATAGAAAAATTGGATTTAAGCTATGGTGGTGTCTTACTTTTGGGGGAATGGATAGTGGAAGAGGGAGTAGCCAAGAGACATTTTTTGCACATTTCCTAAGGCAGCCCCAACAAAAATCATAAATATTTAAGGATTAAAACTTGATGTTTTGATATATGTTTACATGGTAACATGATCCCAGCAACCAAGCAGATTACTCATCAGTCACCTCATAGAGTTCACTCTTTTACGTACAGTGAACACTTTTAGGATTTTTGTCTCTTAGAAGTTTCAATTATTTCAAGTGTTTCTAATGCCACCATGCTGTACATATGGTCCTTAAACATTACTCCCTTGCATAGCTCAAACTTTGTAACCATTAGCCAATATCTCTCCTTTCTTCTCTGTTCAGCCCCCAGTGGTGGCAGCATTATCTCTTTTGTGTCTATGACCGTGGGTAATTCACGATTCCACATATAAATGAGATGCAACAGTATTTGATTTTCTGTATCTGTTGGAGTTTTTCAGTAGGATGTGCTTCCTTTAGAAGATGGCATGGAGCGAGGTATCAGAACACGGTGAAACTATTCATAGCAAGTAGAGGGTTAACAGAAGCAGCTTCTAGATAGGGAACACAGTGACAGTGGCTTTTGAGGAAGAAAGCAAGAATATTCTGTGATTGGTATCATTTAACAGAGGAACAAACATAAAAAAAAAAAACTCGTAAAATGTAATGCAGGTGAAAGGTGAGAGAAAGGGGGAGGTCAGAGCCTTTCTAGCTAACAAAGCTATCTTCATTTTTTAGAGAAAATGAATTGGAATTCATTAGCGTACTTCAGCTGTGTTCAGAGGGAGGCAAGAGAAGAAGAAGCAAAGCCACTTAAGAAGTTATACACTACCTGATGTTAAAGAAAACCACAGGGCTCAGGGAGATGGGGAGATAGCTCAGTAGAATAAGCACTTGCCTGGCAAGTGTAGGATCCTGAGTTTAATCCCTGGTACTGCAAAAATTAAAATAAAATTTTTTTGAAGCAGCATAATGAAAACATATTTTTTTTTTGGTGCAGGGTCTTGCTACCCATGCCAGACTCATAGTGATCCTCCTGTTTCAGCTTCACCAGTGCTGTGATTTACAGGTGTGTGCCACCCCCCTGGTCTCTGTGGCCAGCTCCATGCCTTTGGTTCTTTCTATAGTTCAGTGCTAGAGTCAATAAATCAGGGATGTATACAAGGAACAGAAATCACAAGTCACTCAAACTTCAGCTGGAGAAACTGGTAGAAAGTGTTTATTATTTTGAGACAGTTTTCTAGAGAGATTAATTTGTGAAGGAGAAAAGAAACTCAGTTTGTCTCTGTTGAGTTTTAAGAAGGCTTTTCTCAGTTTAGACACTGGATTTGTGAGTTTGTTTTTCCAAGAGGTATAAGATTTAAAACACAGTGTTATGAAACATCAACATGCAAATAATGCCTAACATCAAGAAAAAGGGATTTGAAGGAAAGGACTGGAATTAACTACTTAAGAGCTCACCTCATGCATGCACAAGAGGGCCGCACATTTGTGTATGCATGAAATATCCCAAGCATCACTTGGGCAGATGTCATTTCAAACACTTAATTCTTGGATTAGGGATATAGTTCAGTGGCATAAATGCCTGTCTGGCAAGTGCAAAGTCCTGAATTCAATCCCTGGTACAAACTAGTCAATTCTTATATATAAAATAAATCTCATAAAATTGCTATTTTTATATTTCTTGTTAAACTATCTTATAAAAATTAATTAAATGCATTTTTGATTAAACTCATTTAAATAATTGGATCGATGAGTGGCTTACTGCAAAAGGGAACCAAAAATTCAATCTCTGGGGAACTTAACTGGCTAAAGTGGAAAAGTACTGAAAATACCCAGTGCTATGATTGAAAAGAGAATAAGAGACTAGGTATTCCAGAGCACCAGTTTCAGATACTGCTTTAGGGAAGTTGGAGGGCATTTCCCTGCATGAAGTATGCAAGTTACAGAAAGATACATAGGGTATGGTTCTCCCCACGTATCGATGATGTATGAGGAATCTAAGCAATGTCTTGAAAAGAATAGAGTGATAGAGATAGGGCGATGTAGGCCAAAGCACACAAACCACCAGCTATAAAATCAATGACTTCTAGAAATCTGTGGCATAAGTCTTCTCACCCACACACAGACACATGCACAAAAGAACACCATATTAATGGATGGATACGTTAACTACCTTAATTGTAGCGCAACAAATTACCTAAGAGCAATCAATAAAAATTAATTAATACATCTCATGTACTTTTTTGAAAAGTATCTATAAAATTCAGGTAGAAATCAAAAAAACTTCACGGAAAATTTTTAAACATACACAAATAAATAAATAAATAGAGCATTGTGCAACATACAAAATACATGCAAAGTATCATAGCGGAGGAGGAACAAAAATAGGTTTTTCATTTCCTTTTCTTCCAACCAGCCCACTTTTTCATTTAGTTTTAACTCCCGTCATATGCTAGATGCCTGCTCTGCCATGTTTAGCTCTGTATACATCGAAATTTAAACATCACCTTCACAGAGTACTTAATCTTCTTCCTATCACTTAGAAGAGAGTCATCAAGGCCCTCGCCATAGAAAGAAGTCTTTGTTCCTGCCTATCTGAAATTCTACAGAAATAGTAAAGTCTACAGGAATAGACTTTCTCCTTGAAAGTCTATTCCTTCCCACTGAAAGATACACCTAAGATATTTCTAACACCCACTTCAGAACTCAATAAATATTAAATGAAAAATAAAACAAACCTATATTATATCTGATTAAGGAGCTCATTAAGTGCTAGTTATAAGACACAAAATAATTAAGTGATATAAAAGTACACAGCTACCACCTAGTAAATGCTCATGATATTCATAAAGTAGCTCATTCAAACCTCATAGTCGTAAGTCACAGACAGAGATCTGGACTCATGACTGCTGATCCCCTCTTTCCAAATTCTAAATTATTGTGTAATTGTCCTTTCTGAGGGAAAGAGAGAAATTCTGCAGTGCAAATACAGAAAGGTTAATTAGTACATCTTCCTTCCTTTGGAAGAGATTTGTAGAGACAAGGAGTCTATGAACTTTAGTTGTGTGAGAAAAGAAAAGTCATCCTATTCTATTTAATTGTTAAAAAAAGAACTGCGACCTCTTTCCCTAGACAGGAATTTATATGATAAAACTAATCCTAGAGTGAGTTTTATGAGTACCTTATAAACATCTGTAAATTAAAGGATGGAATAGAAATGCTGAGAAAGCCCTATTTATGAGGGTTTAGGAAGAACCCCTATAAAACAAAGTTATTTTAGGAATTTGGAAATTATTCATGAGTACAAGCACAAACATTTTCCCATAAATTGAATCCAACAACTATATGGGGACATATTTGTTCCACTTAACACAAGGTCACCACAATCTTTAAATCAAATTGTATTAAACTCTCATAAAGCAAGGAAAAATAAATACAACAAAATATCTGTAGAATACTAATTCATGAAAAATGTCAAATAAACTTAAATTTTGTTAAAATAAACAGAAACAAACTCTTCCTGTAAAGTCTTAATCTTAAAACAACAAAATAATAGTACTTGGGAAAAAAAACTTGGTGAAATTTAGTGATTGTTCTATAAGAAAATACTACAAATGTGACTAAATTCAAATGATAGTGAAATTCAGAGTTTACCAATAAGGCAAACATCTATGTGGCCAAATTTTTTTTATTATTAATTTTATTAAGAAACAAATGGGAAAGAGATAGTTTCAAAACAGGTTAGTAGAACAGTTATAATAATTAATTCGTTGCATATTGTTGTCTTTGTAGTACTTATTCATAGTATAAGATGCATAATGTGCTTAAGAAGAGTCACCTACAGAGAAAATATTCCCACAGGCTTTCACAGACAGCAAATGGGTCAAGAAATGGCCGTGACTCATCCACATGGCTGACATTGACAAGGATCTACAAACTATAGTATAGAGTTTCAGGGTAAATCCTAAGAAGACTTGTCTGATCTTGTCAGATACAAAAATTGCATTTCTTGTTATAAAGGTCTTGCTTTATCTTGGTTTTCACCATCCAGCAGAAAATTATAAAAATGAGGTATTAAAAATAAAGCCATGTTAATATGCTGACCTGTAAAAGGCTCAGGTCAACAACTTCTGATACTGCCAGTCCTGTGGATGATCCACTACTATTATGGACTACTGGACTATATTGAATATTTTGCTGAATTCACACACCTTCAATATTTAAATGACAAGGGAATACCCTTCTCTAACAAAACTAACCAAAACAAGGGGATACAAATGAAGAACCATTTTCATCTGTATATTCAAAATAGTTAGAATAGATATAATTTTTTCTTCAATGAGAAGAAAAATTTGTAGTAATAGTGTTTGGACAGGCTATCATGTCTACATCTTGAAACATGTATTTTTTTTTTTTGTGAAAATATTAAAGCACCTCTTTGGGCTGGGAAGGTCACTCAGCAGTCTAAGCAAGCTGACCTGCACAAGGACCCAAGTTGAATTATTGAGTATCACCTGCGGAGCCCACCCTAATCCCAGTGGTGGCGAAGCTGAGACAGGAGCATCATTATGAGTCTTAACTACTTAGTGAGACCAAGTATGAAATAAATAGAACAAAAACCAAACCAAAATAAAAATGAGTCTCTTCTAAAATGAGGGGCTGGCCGGGCGTGGTGGTGCATGCCTATAATCCCAGCACTTGAGAGGCTGAGGCAGGAGGATTATTGTGAGTTCAAGACCAGCCTGAGCTACAAAGTAAGCCTAAAGCCAGCCTGAACTGCATAGTGAGACCCTGTCTCAAAAAGACAAAAAAATAGAAAATAAAAATAAAATAAAATGAGGGGCCAAGAGAGCACTGGACCATATTTCAGAGGACACACATTCAGTTTCTGCCTCTCCTTTGGGTGTTCTATCTTAGTCTAAAGGATAGCATATTTTCTGTTTAAAGTGTTCCCTATACAGATTTTTTGTTTCTTGCTCCCTGTTGAGGCTGATCCATGGTGCTCATCTTTTTTTTTTTTTTTTTTTTTTTAATGTATTTAGTATCTCCAGGGTTTCACTACACAGGTGGGACTTGTAGTGATCCACGTGTTTCCACCTCCCAAGCACTAAGATTACAGGCGTGCACCACCACTCTAACTCTCAATTCACTTTTCAGCATGGCCTGGGGACAGGGCTGGCATAGCCCTGGGTGTGTGGGGGACTTCAAACCCCAATTCCTATACCCGCCTAAGCAGGTGCTTTAGTCTGCTGAGCTATTTGGCTGGCCATACAGTGCTCATCTTAAAGAGACTCCTTTTCCTCTCCCAATCTTGAATGTTTTGTCTCCTGATTCTACTGCACTCATTGAATATGTTAAATAGGACTATAAATAAAAAAAGAATAAAATAATTAAAGATAATTATGTTCAAATTTCATCTTAGCCTATGATTGAACAAGATTAGGGAAATTATTATTTTATTTGTAATGCTTACTTATTTTATCAATTAAGTGATATGCATAAAACTGACCTGAATTAATAGAAATTGCTAAGAGAATTCAATTTTTAAAGGAGCAGTATCCTCACTATTTTGGCACATGGTAGAACTTTCATAAACATTCAACCCTCAAATATCTAAATAATTTTAAAAGCCCAGGTCTTAAATTGAAACACGAATGTGTGCTCTTAGATAATTGTACATCATGATAAATTTATGTATGAATACCAAGTTTAATTATAAAGGTTCTTCTGAATTTTGTAATATTTTAAAAGGAGAAATGTGGGCTGGCCAGATAGCTCAGCAGACTAAAGCACCTGCTTAGGCAGGCACAGGGACCAGGGTTTGATTCCCAGGGGGCAATGTAGGCGCTGCCCCCAGGGTGAGCTGAGATGGTGTCTGAGAGTGCAAGTGGTGGCACATGTCTGTAATCCCAGTGCTTGGGAGGCTGAAAACAGGAGGCTCACTATAAGTCCCATCAATGTAGTAAGACCCTGTACTAAATATAAAAAATATAAAAATAAATGAAAGGAGAGATGTGCTACTTGTATATGGATATGCAATATCTCTAAAACTTAGGCATGGTTAAAAAGATCTCGGAATAAAACTAGAGTATTAACACTTCCATTCTCTTTCATAGACAGCAGAAGCAGTACGTCATACTGTACTCACGCTCTTAAAAACTATTATAACTGTAAATGGTCTGTGTTTCACATTACTCGATTGTTTTGGTCTCTGTGACCCAGTCTCACTATATTGCCCTGGCTGCTATCACACTTCTCACTCAAATGACCCTCTTGTCTCAGCTTTGCAAGCATCTCATTCTTTGTTTTTAATCCTGTGGTTTTAGCACAATATCGGATGCCTAGGAGGTATTATAAAGTTTTCTGACTAAATGAAGAAATGCACATAGCAAAGCAGATCAAGTTTCTGGCTTTTGGCTCACAGAGGAATGAAACAGAAGAATACAGAAAATGCCAAAATAAAAAATAAGAGGACTGGGAATGTTTTACTTTATCAATAATTAAAGGGAATTTGTTGAAAATATCATAGGAGACAGACACAGACCAATAATAGAAATGAAAGAAAAAGGAGGGAAACTGATTAAATCAGAGTCCCTGGGGGGGGGGAAGAGAGAAAGAAAGAAAACAGGGCTCAGGAAACAGATATATTGGTCTCAGTTTTCAGAGATCCAATTCTTCCATGCTCAAGGGACGGAAGCAGAAGAAGCTTCTAGAAGCAGACAGGTAGTTTTATTAACTGGAAGTTGAAATTGTAATAGAAAGTCTAGTTGCCTGGCATCTGAAGCTTATAAACCGTTTAGAGTGCTTTTAAAATTAAATAATTAAAATTTACAAATACAATTTAAGTATACACTCCTAGCAGGAGTTTGTACAAGTGATTGCTCCTGAATGTTAAATTTCTTCTACTTTATGGGAAATATTCTTCTCAGCCTTAAATTCAATTTGGGCTCCATATTTCATTAGCTATGTGAATCTAAGCAGATCATCGATCATTATGCTAATGTTACCTCATTTGCCAAATGGGGACCAGGATGACATTCATAACACAGGGCTTTAGAGATGATTAAGTAAAATAGCCCACGCAGAGGAAAGTTATACAAAGGTCGAGGGTAAACAATCAATGCAAAGATAATCTATATAAATCATCTAGTTATTTCTCAATGTATGATCCTAAGTATTACATAATCTCTTGAACCACAGCAAGAAGACAATATTAGTTTCTACTTTAGCCAGAAGAGAGAAGTAATTTTTAAGAAACCACATTATAATTCATATAGTAATTCTAAGCCCACACAGACATTGAAAGTATTTTTCTTTCTTTTCTTTTCTTTTTTTTTTTTTTAAATGTATTTGGTACAGAGTTTTGCTACTCAGCTCAGACTTGTAGTGATCATCCTGTTTTCAGCCTCCCCAGCTCTGGGATTAGAGATGTGCACTACCACGCCCAGACTCCAAAGCCAGCTCAGCACTCCCAGGGGTGGGGTCCACACAGCACATGATACCACAGATTGAAGCCAGTTCCCTGCACTTGCCTAGGCAGGCGCTTAGACCACTGACCTACCTCACCAGCCCTATAAAGTATTTTGAAAATCACTATTTTCTCCTCTTTCCTGTTTCTCTTTAGCTACTTATGACAGCTATGCAATCAGAACCTCCACATATAAACAGGAGAGTATCCTCTTGGAAATACTTACATCTGAAATACAGATAATTGCATATATGCTAGTTACTCAGCAGAATTTTGCTGTTCAACTATTGGAATTACTAAAGAATTTGTATTCTGAGACTCTACTAAAGGCAGGGGAGATAGCTAGGCAGTCTAAATACCTGCCTGGCAAGAGCAAGGAACCAATTCCTAGTACCACATGCTGTGCCAGCCCCTCGCCAAGCTGGCCACTAAAACCAGACATTGGGGTGCACGTTGCAATCCAGCCATGGGGAGGCTAAGAAAAGAGGATCACTGTGAGTCCTAGCTGCAGAGTGAGACCATCTACCAAATAAATAAAGACAATTCTTAAAAAGGATATAATAAGATGTGCATATTAAATGTTGTCTCAGGCCAATAGGAAACTGGATGACTGTATCTAGAGCATGTGACATAATGTCCTATCCCTGTTGTAGAAGTGATCCTGAGAGGAGCTTGACATTAACTATTGCACAAAATCAGCATTCAGCTAGTGTGTCATAAATGCTCTTGTGAAAGAACTGAGACAGGTATAATGGTTTTGGAGCTTTTATACACTGCTAAACTCAGAGACAGACAGACACAGAGAGACAGAGAGACAGAGTGAGTGAATAAGAGAGAGAGAGAGAGAGAAAGAGAAAATTTTGATGTCTGTCACCTAAAGAAATCCAAAACAGTGCTTACAAATTTGACCTCTAATATTCAGAACATAATGTTCTTCATTCACGTTTCTGCAGTGCCACCCCCTCAAATGATACTTAAAACGTTTAACGCTATTGTTCTCAAGGTTCATTAATGCTTGCTACCTCATTTATTCTCATGATGTTACTCTTGCCTGAAGCAACTCACTTTTTGTAAGGTACTAAAATGACTTGGGTTGCTACCTAATATGTAGTAATTATGAGCTGAGCCTGTAAGAAATTCCTTGGATACCTTGTCATTACAGCAACTTTTTATAATTGAAGTATTTATGTTACAATGTTTCTACGTACCATATATCCATGCGCACACAACTTGAGGGACTAAGAGGATGTTTGTTAAATTTGCAAAGCTTTTTTCTTGTTTTTTTGAAATAGAAAAATTGAAATATGTAAAGTAAAAATAAAAGTAGTTGATAGTTGTGTTAATAAAAATACGACTTTTATTTTGAGATAATCAGAAAAGTGTACTAGAAAAAATGCTGGATGTTAAAGAAAAAACATAGTTTTTTGAAGTGTGCATAGAAATTTTAAAAAGTTAAAAGTTTCCATTTGAAACTAAAGCCATAATGAGCAAAATAAAAGAGGTGGCACAAAACATGGTGCTAGACTGAGTGAGGATGGGAAGGGGTCCAGGAGAAGGGGGCATAGAGGGGAGATGAACAGAAAAGGGAGTGAAAGGATAATGGTGTGATACACATGGGTACCAATTTGCCATGGAGAATGTATTTATTATGTATTAAAAATCTCATTCTAATAAGGAGAAAATGAGAACAATTGTGTGTGTGTGTGTGTGTGCGTGCGTGTGTGTGTGTGATGTTGCAGGGTAAAGAGGACATCAAATACCAAAACACTATGAAAAATAGTCACATGGCTAGTCTTTGGGACTGCCAGGTACCTGGGCAGAGAAAAATCTTTCTCTCTCCATTTCCTAATTTCCTATCCCTTTAAAGGTGTTTTAAGGCTGTAACTCAATGGAATTAGGATTTTACACTTCATTTGACATATTTGAAGAGAGAAGATAGATAGCAGAGTGTCCTCCTTCCTGATTTAATGAAGAAGAACATTATGCTCAAAGGTGCAAGTGTCGGCTCTGATTCTCACCTGCTAATTTTAGCAGGATTATTGCAGGTACAATAGTGAAAGAAAGTACAAGGAACAGGACCTTGGGACATAGACCTCAGAAATGAAATGGGAGCTGTGGAGCCAGTAGGTTCAATAAGCAGCACATCACTGGACACAGTGCTGTGCTTGGGCCTAGACAGGAGCATCTGACCCAACTAGCTTCCACCTTCCATGTGAATGACACCTAGAGATCATACGGCCCAGTCCCAGTAAGTTTCCACCTTTGTATTACAAAGTAGTAGTTGAAGCAGCAGTCGATACCCAGAGTGCACTTAGAGAGCTCCTGTTTGAAGGTAAGAGCCACACACTTGTTCCTTAGTCTCAGATGGGCTCTGTTCACAGGCACTGCAGCACCTTGTGGATGGAGCCAGCGGCAAAGGTGAGGGAGCTGCAGCATCAGGGACTGGAGCCAGAAGGTACTGTCCCATGCAACAGCCTCCTAGGTAAATGTTCAACACAGGTTTATCCGCAGTAACTACATACATGTTCACATTCAGCCCACCACATTGCTATTTTCCAAGAGAATATAATCTGGTAGAGGCCACAACAAGGTTTTCTTTAAAACAATAATCTTTAAAGTTACCTAATACTCCTTTACAGATGACCAAATTCAGGATAGGAAAACTGAGAATACTTGAGGAATTAGTAGAATCCTCCAAGGACAGCTTGAGAGTATCCCATAATCTAAATTGTTAGTACCCCAACTTAGAAAGCTATGGATCTGAAAGGGACATATAACTCTGTGTCAACTAGTTCCATTAAAGTTCGAAGTCAGGGGTCAGGGAAATGGTTCAGTGGAGTAAGTGCTTCCCTGGCAAGTGCAAGGGCCTGAGCTCAATCCCTGGTTCCGCAAAAAATTAAAAAAATAAAAAGGAAGTTAGAGTAGAAGAAAAAAGTTCTATAAGCTGGAAATAGTTGTCAAATTTGAAAAAAAAAAATTGAGAAGCAGTTGGGCTCCAGCAAAGTAAACATTGCCACTTTGGTTCAGTTTTGTATATTGGAATCTTACAACTCTCTCCCTAAATTTATTAGATAAGACTCAGACACTGACTGTGGCTCTTGGGTAGGATGGTGTCTGAATTGTGAGAATTGGACACAGATAAACACCCACAGTCTACAAATCCTGAGGAAAGCTTCAAATGCAGAATATAAATAGGCAAATACAGCTCCCTTGTCAGACAGAGAAATACCTTGAGTTGGTGTGAGCATTAAGTATAATAATTCAGGCACATGTAGTACATTCAGTTCCTCATGTCATCATTCAATAACATTTATCTCTTATTATTAAACCAGGTTCCAGTGAGAGACTGGTTTATCAGAAAGAATGAAAACTAGTGTTAATACAATTCCACACTGAGCAAACCAGAATTAACTCGCTCATCTGTATTCACCTGTTTGTCAAAGACGTGCTTACTAAATAAAGATAATGCGTTTATCAGACCTTTCTAATTAATAAGAACACAGCACCGCTCCCTGTGCTCTTTTATCAGATATGTGACATTAGTGGCAAAATGACATGACAGTGATATAAAAATTACAACATTAACAGCTTTTGAATAAATAAAACCTGGAGCAAAACTTTTCCTGGTGCCAAGAATAGAACGGCAGAGATAGGAGCAGATATTTCAGATTTCAGGGCAGAACAGTAAATCACACAATCCTGGCAGAACACAGGAGTTGATACTTTTTCAAAATAAACCTATGAAATATTGTTAGGGACACAGAGCTCTGCCACTTCATTGTGAGTGACACTGTGTCTAATAAAGTGGCTGATTTATTGAAAGCTTTATCACATTTTAAAGTAAGGTACTTTCACTGATTCTCTTTACCCACTACAGAACTTAACACTGAAACAAAAATCAATTTCTCCTACATGAAGACAGTAGGAAATCTGAGCTATAGTCCTTTGAATATAAAGTTTTCGATACATGCACTACCACCAACCCATAGCATGCTATAAAAGCAAATCAATTTTTATAATCAGTGGTTCTAGTTACTTGCTTTATTTAGAAGTAGGCTCTTGTTCATGGTAAACCTTCCTCTTCTCTGAACATATTGGCCTCTCTAAATTGAAAATACACATTCTTCCCTCCAAGTTTTCACTGAGTCAGATCCACTCCTTAAGAGCTCTCTTAACTCTCCTGTGAGTAATAATTGCTTGTATTTTATCTCAGGCACTCCCTACACATTTTCTGGCTCAGATTTACTTTCCTTCCCTCAGCTCATATAATCTCATGCAACTATATATGCAATTATATACTATAATTATATATTCATATGATCTCATGCAAATATATGTCCTTATCTTTCAATGATATGACTTTGATTGTCCTTCTCAGTACTTCAATATACCTAAAGATGCCTTTCAATAATAAATTAAAAGACATTTATCTTTATTTTGGTAGGAATCTGATTTTATTTTGAGAATTTATAGCAGGAAATAAAATTGATTCATGACCGTTTCTTCAAAGAGTCAGCTCGTGAGGAAGTATCTTCAGAATGTCCTACCTAACATCTATAAACAACAATTAAGTGATTTTCTAATTTATTTAATAGTACCTGTCAGTTATTACAATATTACAAATTTGACATCAAAAAATTGAATGTTATATTCCATTCCTGGTAGTCAGATTTCTGTCACTAGGATACAACACCAAGCAAATTTTGAAAGAGGAGGGAATGTTTGGTTGATCGTTCCATAGGCTTTGGACCGGGCTTGCTTGACTCTGTCTTTTGGCTTGTGAATCACTCACTTAATGGCAGCCATGAGGAAAAGAAAAGAGGAAAAGAGGCTGCTGGGATCCCACTATCCTACCCTAGAAGAATCTCCTGTGAACATCCTTCTGATGAGTGACTTCTGAAGGTATGCCCTAGGTGCATGACCAAGCCTGTAGAATATAAAGGATGTGGAAGGGTACCTAAGAACATCTCTGACAAAATCATGTGCCACTGTAAGAATTAAATGAGGTCCATATGCTGATACCTGTGAAGTAAGCCACTGCACTGAATTTAACAAAGTGTAATAGAAGAGTCACTCTCCAAATGCCTATCATTCTGCTCTTCTAAATATGTACTTCTTGTCATGGCATACCAGCTATTATTATATTGTCCTTTTTAAAAGGGTAGTCAATGAAAAATAAGACAAAAAAATGTCACAAGACAGTCCTGCTACAATGGCACTGTGATGTATATGGATGGATTTCTAAATATCTATGTAAATATATGTAAGTGTTCACTTCTATTTTTTTAAAAAAATATTTTCTTCTTCATATTCTGTATGGATTTAGAGTTTAGTATCTCAATACTTGATGCAAAATACATGTTCCATGTTATACTTATGCTGTCTGATATTTAGACTAATAGTGTGGGTAAACCAAACTGCATATGTTGCAGGGAAATAATAAACTTCTCTTGTGCAGGGTTAACAACCTAAGTTTGCAGATCAAAAATTGGAGCAAAGGAAAGGCTTCAAGATCAGCCAACATGTTGGCCCTAGCCTTTCAAGGTCAGTGAAGACTTAGGACATAGGAGAACTTATACTGTAACGACATGTAACTCAGACCCAAATTTTTGATCAAGGTTATGGGGCCACAGAAGAATGTGATCAATGATGTATAGTGTGCCTAAGGAGAGTCACATGGAGAGAAAACTTTCTATCAGGCTTTCACAGAGAGCAAATTGGTCAAGCAATGGCCGTGACTCATCCACATGGCTGACACTGAGAAGGGATCTATACAGTTTGGTACAGGATTACAAGATAAACCCTGAGGGTATGTGACTGACCTTATCTGATACAAAAGTTACATTTCTTGTTAAACAGATCTTGCTTTAACTCGGTCTTAACCATCCAGCAGGAAAGTATGAAATGGAGGTATATAAAGTAATGTCATATTAATATGCTGAGCTGTGCATGGCTCAAGTCAACAACTTCTGTGGATAACCTGCTTCTGTTGTGGACTGATGATCTGTGTTGGATTATTTTATGAAAAAAAAATATATTTGAAGAATTAAATAATGTCCTTTCTTAAGCAGTGACTTTTTTACTCTAAATATAATTATAGATTGATATGATAAAAGTTAGACCTCAACAACAGTTTGTTATCCACCAAATTGAACAGTGTCACTGGTCTGAAGAACCTTCAGAAATTTCTTATATCTTTTATACTTGATTTTGGAACCTAGCTATTATTTATGTGATTCGTTTTCAGCATTAAGACCCTCAGAAAATGCATCATAGTTATATCAAATATGAAGATCCATTTTAGAATTGAAATCTGTTGCGTAAGTGTCACTGCTGGTCATAATGCTGACTCATTCCTAAAATACTTGGTAAGTGTTCAAAACATCTCTTCTTAAGAGATTTCTAAAATTCATGGGGATTTCACTGAGAAAATCATTTTGCTTCTATCTATATTCTTTTCTTACATGACTACCCAATTTAAATTAAAGGTGTAATTAATTTTCTTGAATGCAAATAATGTAAAAAGGATAAAATGTTTTAAGTTATAGCACAGATTAATTCATTAATATAACTTCTCATCTGATGATTTATTTTATTTTTCTGGTGGAACCAGGGGTTGAACTCAGGCCCTTTCGTTTGCCAGACAAGTGCTTATTCTACTAAGCCAACTCCCTGGCCCCTCATCTGATGATTTTGCTAATATGTTGTGGTATGTTTTAAATTTCTTTAATATATCAATTGTCTTACATGTGTGAGAGAAAAGTAACATATGAACAATAAAACTTGCCTAAAAATCAAGAGTTTAGAAAAATCAATCAGATTTTTCAAATCATATTATCTGTTATACTTAAAAGATTAACTTTCACCCATATAATACTTATCCAGAATTTCAGAAAGCTATGTGACTTCTAAATCTCTAAAACTATCCAAGGAAGCTTGAGCTGGGCAGGTCTCACTTAAGTTTCTGTAGAGGACAACGGTTCTTTCAAAAAGGTAGCAATTTAAAGTGACTCAGGCACTAAGTTCATATGCTCTGAACAGACAAATGAGCTCTGAAAGTATCTAATAATGAAATGACAGAAAAGCTTTAAGTACCTCCTTCAAATGAAAACATCCTTTTCCTTCATTTTTTTGAGCTTTTTATCGACAGAAAGCCTTAGAATGAGATCAGGTGACTTTAATATAAATGGTAAGTTTATATAACATCAGCAAACTGCTGTTCCCACTTGTCCAGATGGCTTTGCATATGAATTTTTACAAAGTATTTCCTCAGCGTTGTTTAAATTCTAAACCAGCCAAGTTTCACTTGCTTCAACCTTATCACCAAATACTGAATGCCACAAATCAGTTTCAGCACAAAATATATAAAATAATTAGCCGTTTCATAAAGAGCTTAGAGTGAACTCACTATACTTCATTCTAGCATAATCCAGATGCACAGCTCTTCATAATTTCATATAACACATTATAACAGACTTATTTCATGCAAAGATAACCAAGTTTCTTTGCAATAATGTACAAAATAGTTCTGTTCATAGAGTCACCTAAGAAACTACTATCCAAAATAAAATGAATTTATTTTGGGACAAAACATTACGATTCATCTTTGTAAAATTATCTTTTCAATATCACCATTCCTTTTTTGTTCCAAGGTTACATCCTTGTTCACTAAAATTCAAAGGCTAGTTTTAAAAATCATCCACCTAATTCACCCTATAGTTTCCTCCTAAGGACTTGGAGTACCAAACATTTTGTTGTCCAAGGGCACTTTAAGGATCTTTTGAATGCCATGGACATTCTTCTTGGGAAATGCTATGTAAGACACACAAACCCCTTGTACATACATACATACATACATACCAATGAGTATCTGTTCAAATACAAGTGTGTGCACACCATATCGTTTTTTAAAAATCCATGGATCACAGGTAAATAACCTCATCTACAAGTTCATAAGCACCCTCAGATAGCAATATGGCACGTCTTCCCTATTAAGAATCTTACCTGTATTTCTCCTATCTCACTTTGGTACAGATATCTGACCACGATTTATGTCTCTAAAATGTGATAACTTAAGAGGAAGGATATTAGCAGTATCTGTGAAGATGCCACAAACACAACTGTACATGTTCTGGCTGGCAAATCAGATGTCTGAAGCCTGGTGAGTTTCCTCATTTTTATGTTTTTCGGAAATTCCTGCTAACTAAGAATAGATAGCGATTAGTTCTATAGTTCTAATAAACCCTTCTATTCATCTAAGTTATTTCTTTTTTCCCAGTCACATTCGGAAGCGAACCTGAATCATGAAGTGCATGGCTTCTTATTAGTATATGTCCTCAAGTTAAGGATAATTGCGCTTGTTGTTGACTGAGCTATGACATATCAGCCTAAGGAAAGAAATCCTACCACTGATTTAATGACATATTCTGTCTCTCTCTCTCCTGATTAAACTGCTATTTTAGAATTTTCAGACAGTTCACTCAAGAAAGAGTAATTGCTTTTGATGGAATCAAGTAATTTTAACTTGCAGTGCATCAAAGCTTTTTATAAAAAAATATAAACATTCAAACCAAGAATCTGCAAGAATGTTTTGAGAATACTACACTTTATAAGCTCCAATGACCCCAGTTCCCTTTATTGGAGAATCACCTAATAATATCAACTGGATTTAGCATCCACAGTTTAATGGGGATCCAAAAAATGACTAAGTAAAAGAAGGTGTATAATATACCTGTTATAATATGCAGTCTACTACCATATTCTACCTAGTTTAGATTCTATACTTTAGCGTTTTCCTTTTCTGTTCCTGTTTTCATCTGTTAAATGCAGATAGTGCTTCTGACAACATCATAGGATATGCTTTAGTATTATTCTTTGAGCTAAATATGAGAATTTCTTCAGTCACCTATGTATTACACTAAGCATTGCTTTTAAACATATCCTAAGTCTTACACAAACTTTAGGTATTGTTATTGACCTTGACTTATTTTTAGCTTCTTTAAATAAAATGAACTTCAGGTTAGAGGTATCCTTCATTTATAATTGCTGTGGAAGTTATCTGTCCCATTTGACCTAACTCTTAAAAAGATAATCATTCTAATATCCATACCATAAATCTCAATACTGATGGGACATACCTCCATAATTAGGGAATTGTTTATTCTGAAATGTTATATATGAGCAGTGCTAGAATACAGATTTTTTCTGTCACTCCTTGTAACTCTTAGTTTTCATTGTCAACTTGACAGAATTCAGGGACGCACATTTGTGGGTTTGTATCTGTGCCCACAGAAGGAAGGCCATGTCGGCCCAAGAACTTGGTGGGGAAGACCCGGCCTGAGTGGGTTGAATGATCCACTAAGCCTGAAACCTGTTTAGAATGGTAACAGAGAACACAAGCAAGCTGGGCTGCAGCTTTATAAAACTCTACCCTTCTTGAATGAGTACATCTTTTGGTTCTGTGGTCCTAAGACTCCAGGTTCTTCACCCTTGAAATATTGACCAACACAAACTACACTCCAAGCCACTGGGGATCTTCAACCGAGACTGGCAACGCATCCTTAATCCTGCTTTCCCTCCATCTTTCAGTTTCTTGGACTAAGTAGTTAATGGAACTTGTGCATTTTTGACATGCACTAGGCCATTGCAGACTGTGCTCCTGTAAGCCTAATTCATTCCCTTGCCTAATTTTTATACATGAATATATTTCTATCAGTTCTATTCCTCCACAAAACCCAAACCTATAAAACCTCTATTCCACTTAAGATCTGCTGTTATTATCAACAATAAATTAAAATAAATATTTTACTCACTTAAGTGTATTTTAAGAGTTTTCTTTGATTACATAATTAATCAGTTTATTCTGTACCCAAACTGTCAACATTTATAGAGCCTTTATAATTTTTTCCAACTGGAGATCCAATTTCTGATATTTTCTCCCATGCTTGGTTAGTTTCTTATTCTCAAATAACTGATAAGTTTGACATGCCCTATTTAAAATTATGCAGGGATTTCCATATTTTTCTAATGCATGATATACTGCTAAAATATAAAAATGCCATGTCAATCTCTTTCCACAAATAGTGTTCTTTCTGTAGGAAAATATTTCCTTTAATGTTTTGAACTATAGTTACTCCAGAAACCCTCAAGTACATTAGTGTTGAGGAGACAAGTTATGAGAAAGATTCTAGAAGAACAACAAAAGAGTATACTTTTTCCAGGCAAATGAGTCGTTGGTGTCCTCCACATACCATAAAATTACTTTAACCTAAAACAATATGAATTAAATTTTTCAGCATCCACATCAACTATATAGGATTGCTTACATAAGTAAAATAAATCTGTTAATTAAAAGTTAGGGGAGTATATTTTCTCTATAAGAAATATCACCTCTGACAACATCTTTTTACATTTGGTAATACAATCTCCCTGCATTTTTCTGCCTTTTTAAAATTTCTTTTGTATAAAAAAATGCACATGCACACACATACACGTATACACAAACACACACACACACACACACACACACACACCTGCTAATTTTGGCATTAACACTATAGTAGAATCCTCAGATTGCACTTTTAAATTATAATCGTAGGATTACTTTACTATATAAACAGACTGAATTTTCACAAACAGTAAGATCATAGATACAGGGTCATCGTGCCTAAAGGGTTAAGAATATGTAACTGTGAGTTTGGTCAAATTCTGCAATGCATTAAAGTCAAAGACAGCAAAAATAAATAGCTTAGCACATTGAAGCTTGATTATGCTTTCTTTCTCACTTTTGTCTTACTTTTATCTCTCATTGTTGTCATTTGTCTTCATTGTAGCTGACAATAAATGACAATAAATTTTAAATGTCATTATACATGCTTTCCATAAATTTTGCAGTGTTTGCATTTGCAAAGTCCTTTAGTGTGAAACCTATCACAGAAAATATCTCATTTTAACAAACTGTACCTGAGAAAATAATACCACAAACACTTTGGTAATACTGAGGTACAGTCGATAACCCTACATGTGTACTGGAATAGTTCACATTTAGAATCTGCTAAGGACATACTTTGAATTTAAGATTATTTACAAGTTTAATACCTCACTTTGAACAAAAGAAATATAGTAAAATAATTGCTTTACATTTTAAAACCATCAACACATGTCAATATATTACTTTAAAAAAAAACTTGAGTTTTTCCTTACAAATTCATCTTCATTTTATCACTTTTGTTATAATCTGTGGAAACTCTGCATTATGAGCTCAAAGCCAGCTACCAAACTGGCTCCCTTTCAACTGGGCATTTATACTCTAGAAGGTTTAAATTGATGCACAATTTTAGTGCCCGTGAACGGATGGCAGTATTTCACATAGTATATGCAGGGGCTCTCATAATTTTGATGTGCATAGAGTGTACTATTTCTAGTATATTTGTTATAGACACCACTATGATTTCAGCAAATATTTTATGTAAAGTAAGGATCAAAAGTCAGGCAGGTAAAGCAGGAGAATGATAACTGTTACAGGGAAGGGCTGGGGAAAGAGATGCAGTGGGAGTGGCTTGCCCATGTGAAGGAAGAGGGTGCAGTACAGTTCAGGACAATATCTGTGTGAAATGGAAATCAAGTACTAGCCTACATCTTCAGCAAAGAAGCCAGCCACTCTCATTTGTATGATTTTAGTATTTTAATGTTTTCAACTAATACATTTTTAAAGCCTGCTTGAACTAAAGAAACCTAAGTGTATGATAGATTAGGCTAGTGAATTGCTGCTTGTGGTTTGTAAGAAGCATAACTGAAAAGCAATTTTCACACTTTCACAGCAAGGTGTAAAGGTCTATACAGGATATTTTCCACTTAAAAATCATAGGTATGATATGGTCAGGTACCTAACATTGACCAGTGTAGCAATACGTATTTAAATAAAAGTTAATGTTAAATGCTTAAACAGGAGTTCAGCCTTGTAATAGTCTATGACATTGAAAATGTAGGGGCTGGCATGATAGCTCTGTGATTTAAGCAGCTGCCTAGCAAGTGCAAGGACCCGGATTTGATTCCTGGTACTGGTACCAAATGCCATGCCACCAAGATGGCTACTGAAACCGGAGGTAGTGGTACAGACCTGTAATCCCAGTACTGGGGAGGCTGAGACAGGAGGATCACTATGAGTCTGAGCTGAGTAATGAGACACTGTACCACTTAATTAATGAAAGCATAATTTTAAGGACAACGAACACATTGCTATCACACATAACATTTTACCTGCTCTTCCCACTTGATAAAACAATTTAAAGTGGATCTCTGTCTTCAGGATTCATTCAAGGATAACTGCAGAGGGAAGGATGAGGTGAGGTGCAATACACTCTGTTACCTAATTCCTATTCCCAAATCCTCCATGCCACAGACCCCTTTGCATTCTGCTTCCCTTTGCTTTCTCATAGGAGATTTGCTCTGGTGTGACCTCCCAGACTAGATGGCCGGAGTAGCAGCAGGATATGCAGGTAAGCTGTACAATGCTCTACACTTCTAGAGAAACTGCAGGGATCCTTTTCTTAATTGTGTCGGCATATGTGACTTTCAGCTTGCTGTTAAACTCTGTCATCGTTCCTCCCAGGTTGGTGGCTTAGGCTTTACACTGCCATTCATTCTCTGAGGCTACTCTCCATGTCAAGAAACTCAGGAAATAGGGTACAGAGGCCTCCCTCCTTGGAGTCAGAGCACATACAACGTATTTATCACAATGAAAAAGGTCTTAAATTTTACTGAATATTTTCTAATTTAAAAATGATTTCAATAAAGTTATACTAAATCAATATTTAAATAGCTTTAATTTAAATTGCTACATTGACTCACTGAATGACCACCATGGAAAAAATGTAATGTAACAGATTGAAGCTCTTTTCCTGTGGGAAGCTGAAAGCATTGTAATTAGAAGGATTAGAAGTTATACTTTTTTAACAAAGGGCATATGTGATAATAATGAAATCGTTACCTTAAGTTGAAAAAACACATTTCTTGTCTCCAGTCACATTTTTGTCCCAATGCTATTGAGAATGGACAAGGCCATAAAGGCAGAGTGGATTATTACATCCATTTAGCATCTGTCTTATCTATCTGTCTGTCTGTCTCTCTCTCTCTCTCTCTTCCAAAGATTGTTCACAGATGATAGGGCAATACAGCTACTTACTACCACTTGTTGTGGATAGGTCCTAGTTTGTTGCTGTGTAATTTCGTATTTCATATAGTTTTCAAGCCATTTTACTTCATAAAATAAACTAATTCGTAGAAAAATGATAACATTCATCAACGTCATAGCAAAGTCAAACTGTTATGAAAGTTTCTTCATGACTAATCAGTTTATTTGTGCATCTTGTTTCAGGTAAGCTACAAATAATGATTATATTGAGAGCACTTAGTACAAAGTGTTAGAAAGGGGAATATAAATGCATTACAAAAAAATTCTACTAATAAAAACTAAATACTCCCAGACCTATTCAAGACAATTAAATAAAATTACCTTGTTTTGAAAGGGAAAGAACTTCTTACCATTAAAATAATACATTTATTCACATGTGCAATGACTACATCCCTAAAAACTATTTTGGACTGTTCATGAAAGTAGGATTGCAGAAAGTGATTGCTTGGCTTTCGTCTGCTTCATAGTAGGGCAAATGAGCCTGAAGAGAGAAAAACAATTTTCTGAATTTGAATCCAGATTTTTGGTAATGCCTCAGACCCCCTAGCGTTTTTCCATTCCTCGCTCCAGTGACCACCGAGGAGGAGAACTGTCACCCAGAAGCTCATTACCGTCTCCTCAGCCCGCTGAAAGGTGCTGTCCATTTCCATCGAACACTTCCACACTTGTCTGACACAGGAAGATAAATAAATAAATGACTGGCATTCAGAATAAATCATATTTCTGAAAAAAATTAATCAGTTGTGGGTTTTCAAACTAAGTCAATGCTAATCAAGGCCTATTGAAAGTCAAATTCCAAAAAAGTAAATTATTAAGCAGTTTTCTTCTCATCGGATGAACCCTCCATCATCGGAATGATTACTCTAAATCAATGAGAATTTGTTAAATTCACAGATATTCTTGAATTTAAAAAGCATAAGTTCAGGGCTGAGATCTTTCAAAATACATTTAGCTTTAGTCACATATTATCTGATTACTAAAAAAAGGATAAGACATTCAAAATAAAAAAAATGTCTAAAATACTCTCAGCGTTGTACAAATGAAATATTTCTTGCACTTGCTAAAACAAAGGCAACTATTCAGACATTAATTCATTAAAATATTATCTTCAGTAAAAAAGTTTTAAGATGCAAATCGCCACATTTTAAAGTTTACGAGTAGGAGAACTACTGACTGTAGGCTGTAGGCTGTAGAATAACAGGCTCTAGGATGAACCTGTGTATTGGTTCATTCATTGCAATACAAGTGCAAGGGAGTGGAAGTAGGGAAAATAATCCTCTATGGTTTTAATCTTGGAATGCTCTTACACCTGAGTGGGAAATGTTTAAGCCATCAGTGACATTCCTTTAAAAGTAACAATTCCAAGCATTTGCAAGAGATTTTAGCTGGTGGCATAGCTCTTGCCTAGCATGTCAGTACCAGTTTCCAGTACAAAAAAAATAAAAGATCTTTCTGAATATATATTAGTAGAAGCACCTATCAGCAGCACTAATATTGAACATTAAAACAAGTAAACAGTGTATATTTTTTAGTTGTAAGGAGATTTCAATTTTAGGCGATTCCGAAGAGCAGCTAGAATAGTGTTTATAGACCATGCTACAGGAACAGGATAATCCCTTCAAAAATCCATCCTCTAAAAACATGGCATTGTTACTGCTATGTGGTTTATTAAATGAAAGATCAAAGTTCATAGGTGGCATAAAACTGAAAGAAATCATATTAAAGTGAAGAAACTCTAATTTTTTTTTAATTCTATGAAAACTCGGGAGGAATATGGCTGATGCTAGGAGCTCAAATTCTAAGCTTCTTGTGAAGTTTATTTCTACAGTTATTCCAATGAAACTGAGACTGATTTTCTTCCTCCTGTTCACATTTACTGAGCTCCTCCTGACCAGCAGGGCTTGCAATGAATTTCTGCTGGGAATGTAGACAGAAGTTTTCTGCTCTAGAAGCCCTCTGCCCTGTGGATCAAATTATATGGTTGGGTTCACTACACAAGTAAACCAAGATGTTTTCCTTGGTCTAGAAAGAGTTAAATGAGATGTGAGCCCACGTCCCAGTCTTAAATGTCAAAACGAGTCCAACACACTTGCTTAAACTCATAATGATAGACTCAGAGAATAGCTAATTATATTAGGATGACTGAATATAGGGTGACTATTGACTTTTTAAATATAATTATTACAATAAAATACACACTGTCATTAATCCCCCTCAAAATGTATTCCCTCATATGAAACCACTTACCTCATTATCCTTATTGATCACTTAAGCATTTCTGAATATTTCTTCACTTGTGCTGTCATAGCTGTTCTGATGTCCTGAATTGATTCAGTGCATTTATATTCATGGTCATTTTTATTTTGAGAAACACCCAAAAATAATGCAGCACCAGATCTGGTAAATAAGGTGGACAACCACACACTATATTGTTTTTTTATTTGGCAGAAATCACTGTCCATAATTGGTAGGCAAGGGGTGTTCACAAAATATGTTTAATGTTAAGTCTCAGTAAAAGATACTTTCCTATTTTAATTTTTAAGTAGTTTATTTATTTATTTATTTATTTATTTATTTATTTATTTGGTACAGGGTCTCAATACATAGATCAGACTCATCATAATTCTCCTATCTCAGTCTCTCCAGTGCCTGGATTACAGGTGTGCCTTAAAGTCCAAATTTATTTCTACATATAGTAGAGTTATATTCAATAATGTTAGAAATTATAGGATCATAAATATCTTATATCTCAGTGCAGTTAAAACCTTACTGCTACTTGGGTAAGGCTTATGTACACAGTAATATTATCAAATCTATTTCTAAAAAGGCCACTAGCCAACTGAGTTTTAGAAAACAAATTATTACACTATATTATGTGCATATGTAAAGTACAGCATCCACAAAACCAACTAAGGTTAATGACTTTCAAATTTACCCAGATATGATTTTCACTGATATCTGAGAAGTGAGAAGGAACCATGAAGGAGTTGCAAGGATGATCTGTGAGTCTACACTTTTTGTCAACATCATATTTTGTTTATGATAGTTTTTCATAATATGTATAATTGTTTTTTTTTTTTTTGTTTTGTCTTTTTGAGACAGGGTCTCACTATGCAGTTCAGGCTGGCCTTAAGCTCACTTTGTAGCTCAGGTTGGTTTCGAACTCAACAATCCTCCTGCCTCAGCCTCCCTAGTGCTGGGATTATAGGCATGCGCCACCACGCCCGGCTAATATGTATAATTGTAATATAGAGTTGCTAGCACATAGTTGTACCTTGGTTCATGGATATTTTCTTTGTGAATAATTTGGTTTACAAACAGAGGTGTTTGATATCATTTTGCTTTTATTTGCAAAGGCTGCATCTAGAGAACACAACCTAGGCCGTCTTTCTTGCATGAACAAGAATGCAGTCACCATTCCCACTTAACTTCATGAACTAAGTTCATAAACTGAGTTCTTACTGGAAAATGCCTCCATTCTTTTGGCCAACAAGTGTGTCTTACTTGAACTTATTCTTGCTGGGACAAAATACCCAACACTGAAAGTTGAAGGAGGACAGGTTTATTTAGCTCACAGTTTGTAGAGATTTCATTTCATACTTGACTGGTTTCAGTACAGGGTATCATGGTAAAGAGGTATCACAGATCAGGAAGCCAAAGGGCAATGAGCAGTGAGTGACAACTGAAAATAACATCTACTTTCTGTCCCTTTATATTCTACTTATGCTATCAGCCCTTGGGGTGGGTAGCACTCATACTCAGAACTGTGCTAAACCAATCAGTGGAGGAATTCACCAATCTGCCATCTAGAAAAAGCCCCACCTATGACAGTATGAGGTGTCATCTAGACACGAGCCATTACACATTGATTAGATTACTTTGTATCCTTTGTGTTTCCATAGGAATTTAAATTTTCTAATTCTGGTGAGCAACATTGATATTGGTGATTATAGTAAAACTTTGGATTGCATTGGGAAATACAGATAGTTTCACGATAATAATTTTTTTTTAAATCATGAAATGGGATATTTTTTCTCTTATTTATATCTCTATGATTTCTCTCACAAATATAGTGTTTTGCAGAGATCCTCTATGACACTGATTAAATTTATCTAAATATTTTATTTAATTATATAATACTATTTATTTATTATAGTTCTTGTAAATGGTATTACTCTATATTCTATTTCTTATAAATGGGATTACTTTCTTGAGTTCTTTTTCTAAGATTGTACTACTACCATATAAAAACACTATTTTTGTTTGATGATTTTGTGTTTTTCAGATTTGCTAGTTTGCTTTTTATTTCACCAAATATTGGGAGGAGTTTTCAGGATTATTTATATGACAAATAATGTTTCTTTTTTCCAAGGAAAATCAGTTTGACTTCCTTTCTGTCTTGGATGACCTCCATTTCTTTTCTATTTTCAATTTTCATATCTTTACCAATTACAAATATCAGCTCAAGATGAATAAGGCCTCAAACATTAAACTTCAAACTATGAAAGTAGTAAAGGATAAATTAGGGCAAATACTTTAAGACATTTTGAATAAAGGGCAAAAAAACTTTAAATCCTAAATGCACAGGTAACAAAAACAAAAATTTAAAACTGCCACTACCTGAAACCAAAAAGGACAGCAGAAGAACAATCAACCATGCCAATTGGCAAAAGTATTTCCAAACCATTCACTGGACAAAGGACTAATATTTAGAATATATAAGTAACATAGATTAATAGCATATAATAAAAGTAACCTATTGATCTTAGCAGACATTTCTCAAATAAGACATATGTATGGCCTAAACTTGTATAATGAAAATGTTTAATATCATTATCAAACATGAAAATTTACTGAAAGTAGGTGCTACCTCATCCTACTAAAATGACGATTGCTTTTCTTTTTTTTTTTTAATATAAAGTACTAGTCAGGACTGTTGGTCAGAATGAAAAATAGTATAGCTATTACAAAGAATAGTATGGAGATTCTTCAGAGTACTAAAAGCAGAACTATCAAAAAGCAGAGCAATCAAGTACTGGGTATATGCACAAAAAAAATGAACTCAATATGCGAAAGAAACATTTGACCTCCAGCTACTATTAAAAGTAGTCCAAAGTGTCTATCAATTGATGAATACAGGAAACATGGTAAATATACAACGAGATATGACATAATTATACATATGTTTGTAATCTTGTTATTGAGACAACATGGATAAATCTAGAATGCATTATATTAAGCAATATATGTAGGAACAGGAAGATGAAAACTAACGTGATCATATTCAAAAATAGAAGCTAGTGAAGTTTATAGCATTAAAGTACAGAGAGAAACAGTGGTTATTGGAGACTGGGAAAATAGAAGGACAACAGGTAAGACAGGGAAGCCAACCCATAGACACAATGATAATGTTTGATAGGAGGAATGATTTCTGGGTTTCTATAACACAGAACAGTGAAGAGAATTCACAGGATTGCATTATAAATGTCAAAATAGGACAGAAGACTTCCATTGTATTCACAACACTGAATTAATAAAAGTCAAAGTTGATAAAAATGTGGGTTTTACTTTTCCCTACTGGGTTTCACTGTGTAGCTAACTCAGATCTGCACTGATCACTATGCAAATGAACAAAAAGATCACATCATACCATATAAATATGTGTAAACCTTAAGTACCAAGAAGTAATTTTTCATTTAAAAATTACAGTGTGACAAATGAATGAAAAAAAGATAATTCCACACATTAGATAACATAATGAATAAGAAGTGGAAAAAAATCCATTAAGAGAATAAAACCAGGAGAAGACTGATAGAAGCCAAGGATGACAGTTTTTAAAGAGAATGTTGAATTGGCCCATATTGCAGATTGGTATGATGAGACACGCATCACTGTGGGTAAGGGTTGGCTTTGCTGCTGTACTATTTTCCCAGTTTCTAGTAACCACTATTTCATTCTGAACTTTAATACTGTTAATTTCACTAGTTTCTATTTCTGATATGATCACATGGGTTTTTATCTTCTTGTTCCCCAAGTTATTTTGGTCAGTACAATATATTCTAGATTTATCCATGTTGATGTTGTCCCAAATAAATAAATAAAATGGAAATGGGGATGACTGGGTTAAGAGTGTGGTGAAGATTGGTGCTCTTCATACAAGCTTTACAGAGAGTTTGCTGAAAGAAACCGATAGGTGCACATGTAAAGCAGTAAGAGAGCAGTAATTCTTTCAAGGAGCTCTGGTATAATGCAAAACTTAGTCCTATGACAGCTGAAAAAGGAAAGCAGTCAGGAGAAGATGTAGAAAATAGGAATACAACTATATAGGGCTGACCAAATAGCTCAGGAGATCGAAGTGCCTGCAAGTAGGCACACGAGCCGGTTTTTGATCCAGGGGCCTACCTTGTTGGCCATGCCCTGGAGCGCGCTGAGACAGCAATCGAGATTGGGTGTGTGGCACGCACTTGTAACCCCAGCACTTGGGAGGCTGTAACAGGAGAATCACTGGAGTCCGATCTGGTAGTGAGACACTGAACATCCTGTAGACCCTTCCTTCAAATACAGAAAAAATATTTGCCTATGTGATCATGACAAAGATCTGATAGACCATGTGGAAATACAGATTTCAAAAACTTAGAGTAATAGTCTTTCATATATGTAGTGACTATGAAATCTACCTAGCCCAGAGGGAATAAGATGTGGCTGATCTAAGAAATACATAAACTAAAAATAAGATATGGAATTAAATTTGTCAAGTTATATGGAAAACCAGTTAGTATATCAATTAAAATATATCTTAAAGATCATTTTTCTCTATTGGTGAGAATTAATTCAGTTTTCTTAGTGAAGGAAATTTGTAATTCTTTAACTTTCTACCAGTTCATATATCAGGGTATACACTAGAGCCCACATAAATAGGAAGTCAAACGAAGTTACAGGCTGGAATACATTGACTGTATAATCTATTTTCAATGTACCAAACACAATTTCAATTAATTAAAGTTAAGCTGAACAAGGAATTCATGTGTTACAATATGTTGGTACAAGAATTTTGATTACAACAGTTGTTTTCTGTATATTCCTTTAGCTGACAATGTAGTTGATAAAATTTAAATAAAAACTGTGGGGACAAGGCTGGTAGGTAGCTCTATGGGCTGAGGACCTGGCTGGCAAGTGCGAGGATCTGGGTTCGACCCCTGGTACTGCATGCTCTGCTGGCTCTGAACACTGAGCTCACCATCGTGGCCACCGGATACTGGGAGTGGTGATGCATGCCTATAATCCCAGTGCTGGGAAGGCTGAGGGAGGATGTAGAAAGATCGCATACCAAATAAATAAATAAATAAATAAATATTTTTTAAAAATTAAAATATAACTTGGGGGACAATTATAAGGAGCATATCACAGTGTTTCCCTGTGAAGAAACTGTATTGTAAATAAGAATCCATATATGCAATGAACATTATGAATCAGGAAGAAGTTTTCAAATGAGAATGGGAATGGGAAAAGGAAATGACCAGCAAGAACATAATAGAAGAAAAAAAATGGAAACAAATCATTTATCAATAAGGAGGGGAAGAGGGGTTGAGGAAACAGAAGAAATGGAAACAAATAAAATATATCATATAAAGCTACAAATTCCCTATTCTGAATATGATCATCAAGTCTACCTAAATGATGCCATTAAAAAAATAAATACCCTCTCCCACCAAAAAAAAAAAAATATTGCAAAATCATAATGAAAATGCTATGGATTAGGGGAATCATAAAATTGTTTGATAATAGTCTAGGGCCAATTTCTGAAGGTACAAAACTTTTCTTTCCTTTCCTTTCCTTTCCTTTCCTTTCCTTTCCTTTCCTTTCCTTTCCTTTCCTTTCCTTTCCTTTCCTTTCCTTTCCTTTCCTTTCCTTTCCTTTCCTTTCCTTTC
>PVKA01017821.1:0-45018 GCA_004027165.1 Ctenomys sociabilis | reverse complement strand
TTGTCTTTTTGAGACAGGGTCTCACTATGCAGTTCAGGCTGGCCTCGAGCTCACTTTGTAGCTCAGGCTGGTCTCGAACTCACAACAATCCTCCTGTCTCAGCCTCCCGAGTACTGGGATTACAGGCATGCGCCACCACGCCCGGCTAACACTGTATTTTTTTTTAATTTTTTGTGGAACCAGGGATTGAACTCAGGCCCTTGTGCTTACCAGGGAAGCACTTATTCTACTGAGCCATCACCCCAGCCCTGTATTTTCTTTTTTCTAATGTGTTAATGTGTTAATGTGTGTGTGTGTGTGTGTGTGTGTGTGTGTGTGTGTGTGTGTGTGTGTTACTGGTGATTAAACTCAGGGCCTTGGGCCAGCCAAATAGTTTAGCAGGTTAAAGTGCCTGCAAGCAGGTGCAGGGTCCAGGGGTTCAGTCCCTGGGTCCTGGGTGGGAACAGTGGGCCCAAGAGGCATCTTGAATGAGGATGGCCATGCACAAGCCACAGTCAATGGGCCTTTTGCTCCTTAAGGGCTGCTAATCCTGCCCACTGGGCAGGACAGTGCTGTCCTTGCTGGCCAGCCTGGAGTCCAGCTAGTAGCAGCTGGCAGGCACACACTGCCCAGATGTGTGCTGAGGCCTGTTGCTCATCCTGGGGGATCTGGGCCCCTTGCACAGAGAATGACCCATGCCCATGGTCCCCTGTGCCTGAGCAGCTGTTCTTTTTTTTTTTTTTTTTTTTTCATCTTTTTGAGACAGGGTCTCACTATGCAGTTCAGGCTGGCCTTAAGCTCACTTTGTAGCTCAGGCAGGTCTTGAACTCACAACAATCCTCCTGCCTCAGCCTCCCGAGTGCTGGGATTACAGGCATGCGCCACCATGCCCGTGAGCAGCTGTTCTTGAGGCCACACTACTGTTGTAGGCAGCTGAGTTAGATAGAAATATTTTAGGCAGTCAGACAGGGCCAGGTCCTCAAGGAGACAAGATGGCAGACAAGGTGACTTTGCAACTTGGAAAATACAGACACTCCCTATGGGCCACACCTCAAGATCAAGACAAGGGAGGAAACACAGCTACATACTTCCCTAGGGATGGGCATCAGAGATTGATATTCTAGATAGGTATCAATCACTTTGAAAGAGCCTAAATGAGTCACTAGCCCAGCTCCCGCCAAGAAGAGACCCTGTCCTATACTCATGCCTGCTTGCTATGTGACTCGCTTCCCTATTTGTTCCTGAACTTAATCAATTTTACCTGAGCAATGATGCTTGTAATCTCATTGGTTAACCATGGTTTTGTCCCACCTCTTGTCCACCTAAGCGAGTTCCCATGTCTTCCCCACCTTAGACCCGCCTCACCACATGGTTTTTTCTCTATAAAGGAAGAGACAGCTTTCACGGGGAACTACCCACTCAGGGGCCCCCTCCTGTCCCTCTCTCGGACCGGAGCTTTCTTTCCCTCAATAAATCTATTCTGGGCTGGGTGTGGTGGCACATGCCTATAATCCCAGCACTTGGGAGGCTGAGGCAGGATGACGGTTGTGAGTCTGAGATCAGCCTGAGCTACAAAAAGTGTGCTTAAGGCCAGCCTGAACTGCATAATGAAACCCTGTCTCAAAAAGACAAAAAAAAAAAAAAAAAAAAAAAAAAAAAAAATCTATTCTGCTCATAACCTCCGTTTGTTCCTAAAATTCATTCTTCGGCCTTAGAGAATATGAACTCGTACAGGTCAGGTCCAGAGATGATTTTTTCCCTATGTCATTTGGAGGTTCAGCTTATCATTTGGAGGTCACCTACGTGAGATCAGTTTTTCTCCCCGTATCACTACTACCAGGTGGGGATGACCACAGGCAAAGTGGCCTCAAGCAGTAAATGTCTTCTTCTCTGAGGCAGGAGGTAGCCACGCCCTTTCTCTTAGCTTGAACCTTGTCCACAGACCTAGGGGTACCTTTAGAGGTGCTGACTAGGTCAGGACTTCAACTCCCTTCCTTGACTAAGGGGCTCTGTGATCTGCAGTTGAGAACAGAACCCTTGGCTTCAGAATCAGAGTCTCTCAGGTGGGGAAGACCTCTAAGCCAGCCTTGGTGCCAGAGTCAGCTGTTGGTTCCCAGCCCATGTAGAAGATATGGTGAATTCAGCCACAGCAGAGACAGGATGCCACTGACTTGTGACATCTATCAGGGATATATGATGCTGCACCCTGAGACCTCAGATTCCACCCCAAGGCTATGTGGATCACACTCTCCCTGGGCCTCTGGTGAGCCCTGACACCTTGTCCTCGGGGCCAATGTGCCTGGGGGACCTTGTGACAGTATCCAGTGGCTTAGGGGAGACATGGAAGGGTCCCATGCGGGAGGACAGAGGATAAGGAGGTCCCAGGGTAGAGCTGGCCTTAGAGACAGGCAGAGGTCCACAGTGGGGGAGGAGCACTGGCCAGGGTCTCAGCCGTGGCTAGGTGTGTACACCTTCCATGAAGCAGATACAAGGAGCTTCACAGAGGTGGTGGGGTTCATCTTCATCTTGGGGGGTAGGAGGTACAGGGTAGAAAGGTTGGGTGCAGCTGCCCCAACGAGTCCCCACCTGCCCAGCAGCCAGTTTCTGGCATGACCTGTTCTGTGAGCTCAGCAGTAGCAGGCAGCAGGATCCTTTAAGCCCTTTACAAGAACATGGTGTCGGCATATGTGTGTGTGCAGGCACAACTGTGTGTATGTGCACATGTGAATACTTGTGCAGAAATGACTATGTGTGTGTGTGTGTACACATAGGACACTGGGGCTCCTGGTTCCTTTGTGGAGCAGGATAGGAGCTATGATGTCCCAGGCCAAGCTGCCCAGCAAGCCCAGGCCTCCGTGGGGCCAGAGTGCCCCATGTCAGAGAGGACACAGAAAGTGATGTGTAATGATGTCCTTCCATGAAAGGACATCAGGCAGGGTGGCTGTAGGCCCCCATCTGTACCATTTCCATAATCCAGAATCCTGATAGTGCCCTGTAGGTCTTTCTTTTTCTTTCTTTCTTTCTTTTTTTGTGGAACTGGTGATTGAACTCAGGCCCTTGCGCTTGCCAGGCAAGCACTTATTCTACTGAACTCTCTCTTCACCCCCCCCACGCCACTGCCCTGTAGGTCTTATACAACTCAGAGGGAGACCCACAGGTGAGCCCAGTCCTGAAATTCTGGGGATACAAGGTGGAACCCTGAGCTCCTCTGAGGCTTCCTTGAAGAGAAGGTGAGCCCAGACCTCACAGATTCCACCCAAGGCCACAGGGGCTGCCTCAGTGAGGCCCTGCCACCTTGTGCTCAGGGTCAGTGTGCCTGGGGCTCCTTGTGACATTGCTCAGTGGCTTGGGGAAGATGTGGAGGGGCCCCATGGGGGACAACAAAGGATGAAGAGGCCCCAGAGTGGACTGGACTCAGGGATCCATAATGGGGGAGATGCCCTGGTGGGTTCCTTGGTGGGACATGAGGAGGGGCTGGGTGAAGGCCATGCTGGTTGGGAGGATACTCAGAGCCAACGTTCTGGTTGGTGCATAGGACAGATCCCCTTGCCATCCCGCAGCAGTCTGCTTCCCTTTCTGAAACTTAGCTTATGCACCATCTCTCTGAGATCATTTGTCTCCTTATGCCCCAAGGGTCTAAAGCTCTAGGACAGGAAGCCCTTTCCAGAACTGACCAGGCTGGGCCAGGTCCTTGGGTGATCCTGCTTCTGGCCTAGCCTGGACATTGGGCTAGCCCAGACACCACATGTACCAGATCAGGGGCCTACAAGGCTGAAGGAGCAATGACACCTCGAGACCATCACCCACTAGGGCACTCAAGGGAGCCCCAGAGCTCAGGGCCCCTCCCGACATGGGTACATGCTCAGCTGAGTGGGTGAGGCAGCAGCACTGGCCCAGGAGCCTGCCTGGCCTTGCTCTGACCCAGTTTCCAAGCCCAGCCCAGCCCTGGTGCTCCAGCACTGCCTCCGGGCCAGGCGGCACTGCCAATGGGAGTCAAGGAGCTTCTCATCCACAGGGCAGCACCCTGGACCCCTGCCGGCTCCAGGTGCCTGAGGCTTGACCTGGAGTGGGCAGACTCCCCTCCTGAGCCCCAGATCCCTGCTCCACTGGCATCCGGCCTCAAGCCAAAAGCTACTGCCTGTACTTTTGCCTCCAAATGAGCTGATACTGTCCAGGGACCAAGTGCTGTGGCTTCCACTTAAGATATGGGTGAGGCCCTTATCTTCCCTGGGCTGGAGGCCAGGCATGGTTCACTGCAGACCTAGCCCTTGGTGGCAAGTGGATTTAGGGACAAGCCCCAGAGCCACAGGGGCTGGGAAGGGTACAGAGGGGGTGGATGGTGGGAGGGATATGAGCAATGAGGCCAGGAGCAGAGCCTGCTGGGAGGTGGGGGTTGAGGGCAAGTGGTGGCTGTGGGAAGCCAGCCCAGCCGGGCACCCGATAAGCCCCTTTGATCCACACTGAGGCAACACAGACCCTAGCAATGAGATAACTGGGCCTGGGAACTCAGGCTCCAGCCAGGCTCTCCATCCTGCCCTCACATCCAGCTCTTGCTGCCCTCCTGCCTTTTTGCCTGGTCCTGAGTAGGGAGATCCAGCTTTACTACTCGCTGGCAGGGCACCCATGAGGGTGTGGCCAGCCCTGTGTGGGGTGGGCTTGCACTGCCTTGGACCTCTTCCCTGACACTCAGCCTTATGCTGGGGCTGCCCTAGCCCTGCCCTGCAGCCTTTGCTGCCTGGCGGTGGACAATAAAGCTGTCAGAGCCCAGGCCGGGCTAGGGAGGCAGCAGGCGTGGCAGAAGAGGAACGAGGAGCAGAGATGTCTCTATTAGGCCATGGAGCTACCCTGTCCACATCACCCAGATGCTGGCAAGAGTGGGACTCTTGGCTTGGGCAGGGCAGAGTAGGGAACAAAGGGTCAGCATGCAGGGCTAGCCAGGGTTGGTTGGCAGCTGTATGGGGATCAGGGGTGGAGGGCACAGGGGCCCAGATGTGCCAGACCACGTAAGGCACTCCCTACCCATAGCTCCCTGTTGGGGCCACCTTGGGGAGACCTCTGTCCTATGTGCAGCACACCAAGGAGAGGATGCTGGAAGAGCCTGTGCTTCAGCCTTCCCATCTAGATGCCTGGGGCAGCCTAGCTGCTTAGGGCCTTTCCCAGTGCCCAGTGCAGCCCCAGTGCATACTGTCCCCTGTTGGACATGGTCATGGGGCCAGGTGACCCTGGGAGGGCAGCAGGACCAGGAGGAAGGGGCATTCTGGTGGGCATAGCCCACGGCCCAGGCAGAGTAGAGTGTTGGCCTGGCAGCGGCCTCAGCTGCTCTTCTCTGCTCCTGCCAAGCCTTGCCCCTATGGTCTTCTTGCCTGCCCCACAGGCCCTACGGGTCCTGAGCAAGCAGCCAACCAGGAGCACAGGTAGAACAGGCCTTGGGACCTTCTAGCCATACAGAGAGGGAGGGCTGGGGTGTCACCAGCCTGGCTGGGGTACCTGAGAGAATGAGGCTCCTAGGGGCTGGGGAGAGAGCTCAGTAGAATAAGCACTTGCCTGGCAAGCAAAGGGGTCTGAGTTCAACCCCCAGTTCCACCAAAGAGATGATAGATAGATAGATAGATGATAGATAGATAGATAGAATGAGGCTCCTGATGTGCACTCGCCAAAGGCAGCCTCTGTGCCTCACCAGTGCAAACAGCTGCCTCCTCCCATTAACTCCAAGCAGCCTGTGCCAGCATCCGGCACTGGGCCTGGGTGGGCCTCCTGCCCTCCCTCAAGCTGCTGGGCCCCTGGCCCAAGGCTAGGGGGGAGGTCTTACCTACCCCTAGGGTTTCCTAAATATGGCAGAGAACATCCCACCCTGTCCAAATTCTGCTTAACCCTTCCTGGTTCCTGAACGCTGGGGGTCGGTGCCACCTGGGGCCCCATGCCTCAGTTTCTCCAGCTATCAAGCCACAGTGATGACTGCAGGGTACAAGGATGCGCAGTACAGGTTACTCCAGCCCCAGTCACTGGGGCCCTAATTGTTTAGTCTGCACAGGACACTGTCCACAGCATCCAGAGGGTAGAGGCCCCTGCTCATGGGCCCATTTGGCCACTCTGAACCTTCAGGCTCTGCTGGATGCTCAGTGGGTGACTGGGCAGGGCCTGGGGTGACGAAGAGTCTCTGAGAAGGGTCTTGACTGAGGCTGACACAGGAGACCCTGGAAAGGGTTTCAGAACCAAGAGGAAGGGGCATGCTGGCTGGCACAGCCCATAGCGCAGCATGGGGGTGGTGGGGAGGGTGTGTCGAGGCTTGGCCAGGCAGCCCCAGGCCTGGATTCCTAATTCCTCCGGAGCCTGCGGAGTTGGGGCTTGTTTATTCTTGGCAGGAAGGCTGGTGCTAGGGGGTGGGTGGGAGGGGATCGGGGCCTTTTCAAAAAATAATAATAAAAACGTTCATTTAGAAGGCTCCCAAGGCATGCTGAACTCCAAAAGGGTCCTGGAAAAAACGCTGAGAGGGTTTAAGTGTAAATGGACCCAAAACACCATAATTAAATTTCCCTTAAATTTACCAGAGTTTGGGGTCAAAGAAAAAATAAAACTCAGGGAAAATACACTTGAGGTTTCAGACAGATGCCAAGCGCTTAGGAAAATAGATTTCTGAGCTGCTCAGCAGCTACCGGCCTGGCCTGCCAGCCCTTGAACTCTGAGGCCTTACCACCCCACAGATGCCCCCCCTGAGTCTCAGCACCCCACTCTCCATACTGGCTGAGCAGCGCCCCAGCAGGCAGCTGAAGACTCCATCCCAGGCCAGGGGATCCCAGGGGAGCCTGAGTTTCTGCCCCACCATGCCTCTCTTATAGGACTGCAGACAGGCTCTGGGCTCTGTCTCATCTTGGAGAAGCCACATTTTCCAAACAAAGCCAGGGTTTGAGGTCTAGTGGTCTACATGAACCAAAGGGCGAAAAGGCTGAAAGTTTGGGCTGGGATTGTCATGGCTCCCGACAGTATATGATTCATGATGTTACCCTTTTTGCTCAGCCTTCCAGGAAGCTCAAAGCTAAAATTAAGGGTCTTATTCAGGAGCTAATGTTGGGTGAGGGATTTTGAAATAATTTTTTCTTCTGTTCCATGTTTTTTAAAATTCCATGTCTGTTACAATGAGCAAATCAACTGTGTTTTTTATTTGAATTCTCCTGAAATTCTCTGAGAATTAAAAATTAAATGGGGGCCTGCCCATTAGCTCAAATTGTTTAAGTGACTGCTTAAACAGAGCAGTCAGGCTCAGGTTGCTGTGATTCCATCTGGAGATCCTCAAGCCTTACTAGACCTGCCCTGGAGGCATACTGAGCCAACGAAAAGACAACAACAACAAAAAATTCTTCTGAACTTTTAGGGGCTGGGGAGATGGCTCAGTAGAATAAGCGCTTCCCTGGCAAGCGCAAGGGCCTGAGTTTATTCCCTGGTTCTGCAAAAACAAAAAAAAGAAAAAAAAAATTAAAAAGCCTGAAATTATACACAGTCTCTCCCAGCCACAGGCACACTCTGTTCTCTGAGAAAAGAGGAGCAGCCTGCCCAGCTCAGGGGACCATGAGTGCCCTCTGTTTCCCTGAGGTGCCATCTGCTCCTGCTTTTGGACATTAGGGGCTCCCAGGGCATGTGAGTGGTGCGAGCTCCCAGGGGAGGACAGGGCAGTCCCTGGGGTAACATGGGAGGTACAGCAGAAAAAAGGGATATGAATCCCTGTGGGCCTCAGTTTCTCCGATTCTCCCTGCATGGGGGCTCCCAGTCCTGGCCTGTGACAGCTGCCTGCCAGGAGCTCTGTGGGCACAGGTCACATCAGGAGCATCCTTCTGCTGATCCCAGCATGGACCCAGCCAGGCAGTCAGGAGGGATGGCTGGGGGCAGGCCTGCCCCTACTGGCCAGCTGGTGTCCCTCCATGGTGCCCCTCTGTGCTGCTCCTAACAGAGCAGGCTGGCCTCTGAGTCACTGCCTCCCACACCAGTCTCACTAGGGACCCCATGGCTGTGGCCTGGGAGCCCTGTGGGACCTAGGTGAGGGGCAGCAGCAGATGCTAGTAGTTTCAAGGTAGTCCTGTTTTCTTTTTTTGTTGTTTGTTTTTTGTTTTTGTTTTTTGGCAGAACTAGGGATTGAACTCAGGCCCTTGTGCTTGCCAGGGAAGTGCTTATTCCACTGAGCCATCTCCCTGGCCCAAGGTAGTCCTGTTGCTAGGGCCTCCACACCACAGTGCAAGCTCTGGGATGCTCTCCAGCCCACCTACCTACTATGAACCTGGAGGAGTGAGCAGTGGCAGAGACAGGGGAAGGGTTCAAACAGGACAGCCTCTCCTGATGGTGGGGTCAGAGGTGACACCCAGGAGTTAGGATGGCCAGCTGTGCCTCTGGCTCAGAAATGCCCTGATCACCCCCAGACAGCACCCACAGGGCAGGTGGTCCACAGGAAAGAGGCTGCTCCAGGGTCTGGACAAAGCCGAGAAGCCAGCCACCACAGGGTGGGTGGCGGGCAGAACAGTCCCTGCCCCAGGGACCTACAAATGTGACCTTATTTGGAAAAAGGGAGGAGTTTGGATGAGATCAGCCTGGGTTATACTGGTGGCCCCAAATCCAACCACAAGGTCCTTATGAGACAGAAGAGGAGACACGCAGAGCCAAAGCCATGTGAAGGCAGCAGGGACTGCAGTGAGGTAGTCAGAGGCACTTGGAGGCCCCAGAAATGGGAGGAGGTTCCTCCTAAGCCTGTGGGGGCAGCATGGCCCTGTCCATGTGGGACTTCAGACTTCTAGCATTCAGAGCCGGGATGGTACGTTTAGGCCTCTGGGCTGTGACAGTCTGTGAGGATAGGCAATGAAAAGGGACACAGGTAGAAGACAACACCGAGGGCTTTGGTCTCCGGGCACGGGCACAGAGGAACAGTGTCTGGTCCTAGCTCCTTTCCTCCTGAGGTGCTGCCTCCACAAGCCCACCCAGGAGCTGGAGATCCCAGGGGCCAGGCTTGGGGGACACATGGGAGAAGGCACGGGGCACAAAGAGAATAGCCACCAAGCCACAGACCCCACTGGGCACTTTTGCCAAGGAGCTGGTCCTGGGAATACAGTGAACTCTGCTGCTGGAAGAAGACTGCTTACCTCTTGCAAAAGGACATGAGGGAGACTCCTTCAGTTAATGGTTCACAGGGAGCCAGTTAAGCGATTAGGGCAAAACATCATGCTGTTGACTCTTGAGATAGCATCCCAGGATAGGACGTTGGTGACAGCCACTAAGACTGTGTGCTAGATGGAGACTAGACAGTCTACTTGAGCTCCATAGAGCCAGGGCTCTCTGCTAGTCACATGGCCAGAGCTGGCAAGAGGGTGGCAAGAGGTCCCTGCACTAGGTTGTCAGGTGGGCAAAGGGTGGGCATGAGGGCTCCCTGAAGTCAGCCCAAAGACATGCTGCCTCTGGCTGCCCTGGCTACAAACAGAGCTGGGGCATGGAGCAGGTGACCAGTGAACAGAGCCCCTGAAGCCACAGTCAGTGGGGCAGAAGCAGTGAGCCAAGGTCTCCCAGAATCCATGATGTTGCCTGGAGTGTAACAGGATCCCACTGCCTTGGAAAGGTGGACACAGGAACCACTACTCTTGTGGCCAAGGGAACCCAGACCACCCTGAGGGTGGGTCCAGGGCAGCACCTGCCTTTTGCTGGCCTGGAAGAGGCCTGGCTGTGTCCTCTTAGGGCCTGACCCTCAGCAGCTGGACTGTTCCCAGATTGTGATGTCCCAGAACCTCAGGCCAGCCCTGCACCCACTGTGTCTTTGTCACAGTCCTAGGGTGGGCTTGCTCACACTGGGTCCCAGCTCAACACCCCACGCCGAGGCCTGGTAGAGCGCTGCAGCTCCAGACTACTCTCTCCTGTGGTCTAGTGTCAGGACCTCCACCTAGGGGAAGCACGTGACGCGGGCGTGTAGCCAGCCCCTTGGTCTGCGTGCCAGCCTCAGCCACTAGTCTCTGCCACGCAGCTGTCTCCTGACAGATCCTGACAATTGGGTCAGAGGCGGCATCCGGGAATCGGGAAGGCCAGGAAGCAGTGTGCGCAGCTGGGCCTCTGGCTCAAACTGCTAGTCCAAGAGGGAGAATACCCCTTGAGCCCCAGAGCAGTCCTAGTAGGCGAGCGGGCACCGCGCCCAAGAGGCTTCGGAGCTGAGTCCGGTGCGCTCCGGGCACTCTGGCCCCGAAGGCTCCCACGCCCTCCCGGATCACCGGCCCCGCCCCTCCTCGCCCAGCCCCCGAGGAGGCGTGGTAGGGGCGTGGCCGGCGCGGGCCGTCCCCCTGCCCCGCGCGCTGGCTGCCCCAGCTCAGTGCGCGGCGGCAGCGGCGGGGCAGCTGGCGCCGCGCAGTCCAGCTTGTGCAGGGCGCACGGGGTCTGCGGCGGAGGGACCGGCAGCGCGGGGTAGGCGGGCAGCGGGTCGACGTGGGAGCCGCGCGCAGCGAGCCGGGGTCGGCGGCCGCCAGGTCCGGGCTCGGGGCCCTCAGGCGGGAGGGAGCGGAGGCACGGCGGGCCGGTCCAAGCGGGGCCTGCGGCGGGGCGGGCGCGGCTTCCCGCTCTGGAAAGTTTGCCGCCGCCGCCGCCGCCGCCCTGGGAGGGCGCTGCGGCCGCGGAGGGAAGGCGGGGGCGTGGCGCCAGGAGGCCCGGGAGCCCTGGGTGGGGACGGGCCGGGGCTGGGACAGCCAGTGACGCGCTCCCCTCCCGCAGACCCGCAGCAGCGCCCTCCTCGTGCCGGAGGCGAGGGCACGATGCCTGCCTGAGCGCCGCTCTAGCCATGGGCGCCCCGGCCCAAGTCCTCGCGCTGTGCGTGGCGGTGGCCGTCGTGGCCGCGAACGTTGGCGACGCGGAACACCATGTCGGGCGCGAGGCCGCAGGTAAGGAGAGCGCGGCGGGCAGAGCGGTGGGGCGAGAGCCGTAGCGTCAGGGCGCCGGGCACTGTCTGCGTTCCGTTGTCTCCTCCCAGGGATCGTGGCCCGCACCTACGCGGCTGTGTTTGTAGCCTCTGGGCTCAGTGGGGACCATCCCCAGTCCAGTCTCAAGTCCCCGGCTCCCAGCCGAGTTTTCACGATGTCTATTGTCCCTCGGTTCTGCGCGGACAGAAAGTTCCCATTGTTGGTTCCCGCTTCCTGGGCTCGTTTCTGGCCAGCGTGAGCCCGAGCGAGTGGCCGGACTTTGCAGGGTGGGTAGGAGTGCGTCAGCCGAAGCCCAGCCTTGCTCTGCCCTCCTTTGGCAGCCTGGCCAGGTGACAGCCGCCAGGTCACCTCCTACCTCGCTCTGTTGGCGGCGGAATCGGGGTTCCCCGGAGCGCACAGCGAATCGGACTCCAGGCGGTCGCGGGTCGCAGACTGGATGCTGCGGTCTCCGCTGAGGGGCGTCGCGGTCCGTGCGCCATGGTCCCGCCGGCGGCGGGGAGCGCGCGTGTCTGCCGGGCCGGCCAAGGGTGGCCTGGCACGCGGAGGGAGGCCCGACACGGTGAGGCAGCCCCATCCGGGTGGGGGCCGAACAGCCGCTCCTTTGTACCCGGCGGCGGCCACAAACCGCGCATTGATGGCGCGGCGCAGGGAAGTGCGCGCGGCGGACAGGCAGATGGCGGCGCCCCGCCCCGGCCCGCGCCCCTCTCCCCGGCGGCTCTGCGGCCTCCGGAACAATGTCATTTTTTTATGAATGAAAATGGGTCCGGCGCTTGAATGCGCGTGTCATTCAGCGGCGTGACAGAGGCCGTCGGGAGGTCAGCGCGCGCTTTTAGCGCTTGCTTGCACGGACGCGCTTCCAGGCGGGGGAGGGAGAGCACATTAGCATGCGCATTCGGATAAAGATATTACTTCTGCGGGTGTCAGCGGGCCTGACCCGGGAGGGCGGGCGCCGGCCCCCTCCGGACTCCTAGCCCAGCGCCTGCGAGCCGAGCCTGGGACGCACGGGCGAGCACAGGCTTCCCGCTCCTTGCGTGCCGGGACCTTAGTGGCCCCCGCCCCTGCTCTGGAGCCGGTGAAACAGGTAGGGAGTTGATAGGTCCATAAACTTAATCCGGTTCCTTAACGAGATGGGCCGGGTGGTAAAAATACAAAGACCTCGTGAAATTTACGGAGGTTCTGGCTGGCGCTTTCCCCAGAAACATAAATTATCGAGCAAGCAGGAGCTGGCAAGGGTCAAGGGCTGCGGGGAAGACTTGCTCCCCATCCCCGGCCCGGCCTAGGTGATAGTCTCCTTTCCCTGTCCACGCCCAGCGCCACGTTCTCGGTAGGGGGTTGGGGGAGGCCTGAAGTGGGCCGGGAGACGGCTCTAGGGGATGCAGGGCCTGGGCCTTTTCCCCACCCCTTCCAGAGTAGGGCTGGACTTTGAGCCCTGCTTTCTCTGGGTGGTTTATTAACCCGGGTTGATCCTCCCAGCCTAGAAGCCCAACCCAGAGCTCAAGGCCACTCCGCAACGCCTCAGGTCTCACTCGGAGTTGGTGCCCCTTCTTATAGTTGAGCCTAGAAAAGAGCAAGGAGCTTGCGGTCTCCAGCCGTGCCCAGATCCCTCCTCAGGCCTGTTTGGGGTGGCCCAGGATGGGCAAGTTCCCCGAGGGGTGATTTACAAGTGAATTGGCTGCCTTCTTTGGGTGTTTATGAGGAGCAGTTTTCTGGACTTCCAGTGCTGTGGGCTGCCAGCTGCTCGCCTAGAGCTTGGGGTGTCCTAGGACCTCAGTTTGCTCACCTGTCCATTAAGACTGATAATGGCAGTGTTGTTTGGAGGATTAGACTGGATAATCCCAGTAAGCCCTCATTAGCCCTCCCTGTCTCCAGATCCTCTTTTCTTTTTTTCTGATTGTTATGAAACTGTTCTGGAATGTCCCTGGATGGGATAAGAGGTGGGAATGCAGAAGCCTCGACCCTAGCCCTCAGCTGCAGGGTTCCTTGGGAGCATTGCTTTCTCCTGTGCTGTTTCAGTAGTATACCTGGCAACACCTCCACCCCAACCACAGAGCTTCGTGTGCAAAACCAGAACACTTTGTTCCTGACCCTCGCCCTTGTCTGGCTCCAAATTCAGAGTCCTTTGGGTAGTTGGCTTCAGGAACCAGTCTGTATTTGATGCTTGTTCTATCAGGGGCTCTGGGGCTCTCCACGGCAGTGACCCAGAACTGCCAGCAGTGTTGCCCAGGCAGGGACATGGCCCTCCTAGCAGGCTGTGTTGGACACATTAGCCTCTGACCAGAGATCCTTGGCAGAAGTGTCCCTCATACCTCTTTCCTCACCTGTCACACAGGCCAGCCACCTCACTGAGTAAAGTACACTCTCTGGTCCCTCAGGCATACAGGGTGGGATTTTTGCATTGTGCCACAATGCAGGAAACTGAGGCATAAAGTCAGGGTGATCTTGGGTGCAGCCCAGCCCCTCCAGGACCTAGGGTCACATGGGCCACAGCAGTGGGCTTTCCTGATGGCTCTGCACCATGTGAGGCACCCGTCAGAGACAGTGCCAAGGGGCTCACGTGCACAGCAGTTCTGTGTGGGCACATACTGCTCCTTTTATGGATGAAGAAGGAGCCCCTTGGGATGGGCTTGTGTGCACCTGTGGTTAGGGGAGTTTGGGGGACTTTGCAGGCCCTCTCAGTGCCTGCCGGGTCTGCCCCACATTGTCTTGTCCTTGGCATCCAAGGGCCCTACTTTTTTGGCTCTTGCAGTTTTCCCTAGTGCCTTGGTTGCAGGTAGCAGCAACCCAAGGCTGCCCAAAGTCCAGGTGTCCCCATCCTCCTGACACCTGGTGGCCAGGGAGGTGGCCAGGTCATGGGATCAGCCATCAGCTGAGGGCCCTTTCCCTTCCCCGCCCTACACAAACAGGCTTGGGCAGAGCTGGCCTGGGGGCTGCCCTCTGTTCCCCTATAGTCCCTTGCTGGACCAGGTTGAAGCAAGTACTTGTCCTGATGGCTTGACCTGCTGGCCTTGCCTGATCAAACCGGAACCAGCCAGCTATTGCCTTTGGGCCAGGGCCTGGGGTTGAGGCTACCACAACCAGCTTGTTCTTGCCTTCTGGGGGGCCTCAGGCAGCGCCCAGCACTGGGTGGTCCCCACAGGACAGGGCTGCCAGGCCTGGAGAGCTGTAGGTCAGGCCAGGAGCCCTCCAACTGTGGGGCCACCCAAGGGCTGGCCCTGAGCTAGAAGTCCCTGTGGGACACAGGCTACCATGGATACTTGTGGGGGACAAGTGGGTCCCTGTGGCTGGCAGGCCCCTGGAGTGTACTGACCCTGGGGGCTGGCTCATGTGGGATGGCAGCGTTGGGCTTGGCTGGTGAGCCAGGGAATGGTGTGGCCAGATTGGGCAGCTGGGGCCCGAATCTAGGCCATGCGTCTGTAGAATGACAAGCGATGGTGCAGCCAACCTATTGGGCCTGGACAAGGTCTGCCCAGCAGGGCCACCCACCCTGTCCTGGGCCTCAGCCTTGCTGCCCCTATAGCCAGCAATGTCTGGCTCTGGCAGGGAAGCTCAGGGGACGATCATCCTTGTGGGTAGTGTCCCTGGGTCTCAGAACTTGGGCCTCGGGAGCTGAGGAGTCCCAGGCAGAGGACAGACCCAGGCCTGTCCTTGGGATGAGCTTGTACCCCAACTCCTCACCACCTTGGCTCAGTTTTGCCCCACTTTCCTGGTGTCTGCAGTGTCCTCAGCTTGGGTCACTGTCAGAGATAGCTGAGCAGGAAGGAATCTGCCACCAACCACTTGAGGTCCTCCTGTGGGCTTCTCACCCCTGGTTTGAGTCCCAGGGCTCAGAACGGAGTCCCAATGACTGTAGCACAGATGTATCCTAAACAGAGCCCCTGGCCCACTCGTGGCTGTCTTTGCCTGCTGGCAGCCTGAGCCTGGCCTTCTTGCCCCTTTTGTCAGGTGGGTACTGTTCCTCAGCTTCCCCTTCTACTGCTCTTGCTGCCAAATGAGAGTTGGGGTGCTGGACACCCTTCTGAACATCCTTTCTTTGGGGAGCTTTAATTCATCTAGAGGTCAGCAAGCAGAGACTGGTGTGTGCCTGTGTTGCCCATGAGTGGATTTCACATTTCCAGATGGTGACAGATAAGACTTGCTGAGGCTTTCTCTGTGTTTTGCTAGGGATGTGGCCCTGCTTCTGAGCTGTACCCCGACTCATGTGTGTTTGAGTGGCATATTGGTGTATAAGTCTTTGATGCAGAACCGAGTCCTTGGGACAGACTGGCTGGTGGAGCTGACAATATAGATGCTGTTTACACACCTGTTTGAGTGTTTGGGCTGGCAAGACCCCAGGCTGCTGACCCTTTCTCACTTAGGACCTGTTCCAGCCTCTACCTGCAAGTCTGAAAAATGGGGTGCTACTTCCCAGCTTACCTTCTTTGGGTGTCATTTCACTGTCACCCCTTTTTCCTGCAGAGGCCCTGGGGCCAGAGCCCAGCCAGCAGGTGCAGGTGGTCTTTGGCAGTGGGGACACTGTGGAGCTGAGCTGCTACCTGCCTGGAGGTGGCCCTGTGGGCCCCACAGTCTGGGTCAAGGATGGTGAGGGGCTGGTGTCCTCAGACCGCATCCTGGTGGGGCCTCAGCAGCTGCAGGTACTGAATGCCTCCCATGAAGATGCTGGGGCCTACAGCTGCCGGCAGCAGCTCACGCAGCGTGTCCTGTGCCGCTTCAGTGTGCGTGTGACAGGTGCGTTCCTGTGGAGTTGTGCTAGGCTTGGGGTCCAGTGTGGGCTGGAGCAGGAGGGTCTGAAGGAGGGGGTATGAGGGGTACCTGGGTCCCCCTGGGTCCCCCTGGGCAGGTCCTGGCAGCTGAGGAGCAATGGGCACCTGGAAGTGGCCCATCACAGGCCCAGTGCTCACATATACCTTTTCCCTTTGGCAGATGCCCCCTCCTCAGGAGATGATGAGGACGGAGAGGATGTAGCTGAAGACACAGGTGAGACCAGGTTCCACAGCTGGGGCTGGTGGAGTGGGAACCACTTCCTTCTGCTGCCAGGTGGGACATGGACTCTGGGAGAGACTTTGGGTCACAGGGAGGAATAGGCAGGTGAGGAGGGCATCCTTTTGGATGCTGGCCCTAGGCAGCTAGCAGTCATGCTATAGATGGAGAGTGGGGCTCAGGCTGTCCCTGGTGTCAGCACAGCAGGGCAGAGCACTCTGCTGACTGGCTTGGGCAGGGCTGAGTGCAAAAGGGTTCTGGCAGGGTTTCCCCTAGTGGCAGGTGGTGACAGTGCCCAGGTGAGGCAGGGATAGTGGCAGGAGGTCTTTGCCCATTGTGCAGGAACTAGGGCTTTCTGGTTTTGAAGCCCAGTGTATAGAGCTGAGTGACACATGTGTACAGAGGAGGGTGATAGCCAATTAGCCTGGGCCAATGACCCTGATCCCCGCTGGGCTTCCTATCACCAGGCATCTCTTTGCCCAACCCAGGAGGCCCCTCCCTACTGTCTGTCCTCACTGCCCCTCCCATAGGGCCTCACTGTTCTCCATAAGACATGCATCCCAGGGTGGGTGGCAGTGCAGACTGCTGTAGAGAGCAAGGCAGGGAAGCAGCCCCTATCCCAGAGAGGGGGCAAAACCCAGTAGGGGTGAGGGTGAGTGTAGAGACAGCCCTGGGAACCAGGATTAGGAGGAGCTGTGCTGGGGTGCTGCAGGGGTGGCTGAGAGTCTGAAGGACCTACAGACTCCAGTAGGTGATGCAGGTCCCAGGAAAGCCCAAAGCTTGTCCCGAGGCTGCAGTCAGAGAAGCTGCCCAAAGCAGACTTGAGTCTCCCTACATGCGTGGGTGTTCTGGTCCTCACTGTACTACTGCCAACAGGGGCCCCGTACTGGACTCGGCCCGAGCGGATGGATAAGAAACTGTTGGCCGTGCCGGCTGCCAACACTGTGCGTTTCCGCTGCCCGGCTGCTGGCAATCCCACGCCCTCCATCTCTTGGCTGAAGAATGGCAAGGAGTTCCGTGGGGAGCATCGCATCGGGGGCATCAAGGTAAGTGTGGAGGTATTGGAGGGAGCTTGGCCTCTGGGGCCTGGCACTGGCACCTGTTGGGTGGGGCCTTAGCAGTGGGGACAGGCCTGCATCTCACTACCCTCCCACCTTCTGCAGCTGCGGCACCAGCAGTGGAGCCTGGTTATGGAGAGCGTGGTGCCCTCTGACCGGGGCAACTATACCTGCGTGGTGGAGAACAAGTTTGGCAGCATCCAGCAAACATACACACTGGATGTGCTGGGTGAGCACCAGCCCTGCAAGGGCAGGACCTGCTGTCAAGTGCCCTGCTGACCACCCTTCCTGTCCTGTACTCACAGAGCGCTCTCCACACCGGCCCATCCTGCAGGCAGGGCTGCCAGCCAACCAGACAGCTGTGCTGGGAAGCGATGTGGAATTCCACTGCAAGGTGTACAGTGATGCACAGCCGCACATCCAGTGGCTAAAGCATGTGGAGGTGAATGGCAGCAAGGTTGGCCCTGATGGTACACCCTACGTCACAGTGCTCAAGGTGGGCACCAGGGCTGGCTGTGGGCAGGGGCCCACTCTGGGATAGGTTGGGCTGGTTGTTGCCGCTCTTTGGGAGGGGTTGAGTTGGGTGTTCCATGTGCTGAGCCTGGGACCTACTCCCTCACCCGTGCTCTAGATGAAGCCCCTACTACTTGGACCCTGGCCCAAGGATAGGCCCATAGGCCTCTGAGTGGGCCCTGCCTTTGCCAGTGACGAGGTCTGGGGCTGGGGTCATGCTTGTCTTCTTGGAGTCCATGAACCTCAGTTCTAGGCTGCAGCTCCATGGCTGGCCTGAGTGGCCATGTCTTTAGGGTGAGCAGTGTGGGGCTGGTGCATCGCCTTGCCAGCTGCCCCTATCCTTAGCTGCAGGGGTGGGAGCCACCCAAGTTGGGATGGTTGTGACATGGAAACCCAAAGAGAAACATTTGTTCCAAGACAAGGCGCTCTAGTGAGGGTAGGGAGCAGGCGCCCTGGGCCATGGCAGAGTGGGGCACTGGCTCGGAGAGGCCAAGGGGCCTGTCGCAGGGCCTCTATAGGTGTTCATGAGACCTCTGATGGCAGGCAGGTCCTGAAGCTGGGGTCTGGGCTATGGGATTGAGGTGGAACGTGCGAGGGTGCATCCCAGGAGACATCATAGCACACTGCCAAGGGGTGCTTCTGTGCCACTGCCTCTGGGCACCCTTCAAGCCCCTCTCGGGGTCTTCCTCTACCTCCTGCCTTGCACCCAGCCCCAGTTGCCTCGGGGCACGCCTGAGCAGGGTCTCTTGTCCCCGCAGTCCTGGATCAGTGAGAATGTGGAGGCAGACGCGCGCCTCCGCCTGGCCAATGTGTCGGAGCGGGACGGGGGCGAGTACCTCTGTAGAGCCACCAATTTCATAGGCGTGGCCGAGAAGGCCTTTTGGCTGCGTGTTCACGGGCCCCGAGCAGGTAACGACTCTGTCCCACGCCTGCCTGGCACGCCGAGCTCCAGCTCCGACACCCCGGCCGTGTGCCTGCCTGCACGCTCCTGCACGCCCTTGTCCTGCTCGCACCTGCCCTGTGGCTTCCTCTGCTGGTGGCCACTCTGCCACTGTGTGGATGGCACTGACTGCCACTATGATGACCTGCTTTGAACCCCCCCCCCGGCCTGCCCTGGCCCTGCCTGCCCTGCCATGTGCCCCTCAGGAATTTCCCAAGCCCATTTGGGCTGTACCCTACACTCTGAACGCCTGCCTGCCTGTCTGCCTGCCTGCCGCCTCTCTCTGGCTGCTGGCCCTGGCACTTCCTCACTGCCTACCAGTGTCTGTCTGTCCAACTATCTGTCCCGCTCTGAACCCTCCCTCCCTTATACTAACTCTGCATGCTATCCCTGATTCACCCTATGCTCCTGCCCACCTGCCTGACGCTCACCTGGGACAGAGGACTCGCCGGTGGAGGGACTGGCTTCGGGCTCTGTGCCCATGCTCAAGGCAGAGGTCTGGGCCGCCATGGCCATGGCAGGACCGTGGCGGTGGCCGAGGCGGTGGTGGCGGCGTTTTCTTTGCAGCCTGGCTGGATCGTGGCCGCGTGGCCTGGGCCGTGGTGCTGGTGGGGAGGTGCTGGCGCTCGCCTATCGCGCTCTGTTCTCTCTTTGTAGACGGCGGGCGCTAACACCACCGACAAGGAGCTAGAGGTTCTGTCCTTGCGCAATGTCACCTTTGAGGACGCGGGGGAGTACACCTGTCTGGCGGGCAATTCTATTGGGTTTTCCCATCACTCTGCGTGGCTGGTGGTGCTGCCAGGTACTGGCTCTGCTGCTGCTTGCTCTGCACCTGTCTTCTGGGTGCTGGCTCGGGACACGCCACAGCCTCCAGGGATGGGCTGGCATAGGCTGGGGCCACTGGGCCTTATGCCCAGGTGGGAACTTAGCCTGGCCCCATCTTGGTTCCAGGGGCCCCCCCAGACCCTACAGCTGGGGTGTGGGCCCTGCATTGTGGCTTTAGCGTCTCCCGGGTTGCCTGGGTGGTGGTTTGGGTCCTATTGGCTCTGCTGGGCTCCTATCCTGGGTCTGCCCTTCCTGACTGACGTTTTGACTATAGCACCAGGTGACAAAGCACAGACCTGGGTCCCCTTAACTCTTGAGTCCCAGGCCAGCACCCTATGCCGGACCCTGCCAGTGCCTGTAGGTAGCTCTGGCCTCTGGTGGCCCCCGGGAGGCCAGGCTGGGCCCCAACACCCGTGTCTTTGCAGCAGAGGAGGAGCTGGCGGAGGTGGACACAGCTGGCAATGTGTATGCAGGCATCTTCAGCTACGGGGTGGGCTTCTTCCTCTTCATCGTGGTGGTGGTGGCAGTGACGCTCTGCCGCTTGCGCAGTCCCCCCAAGAAGGGCCTGGGCTCCCCCACCGTGCACAAAGTCTCCCGTTTCCCGCTCAAGCGACAGGTAACAGAAAGTAGATACCAGGTTTCTAGCCACCTGTCTGCCCACATATATCCTGGTTTTCACTGCCTGAGGCAGTTTTTCCAGTCCAGTAGGCTCACACTCCATGCTCACTGGTCTCACAATGGAGCTAAGGTTCCCTGTTTTTAGAACGCTTTTCTCACTGTTCCAAGGAAGCTCAGCAGCTGTATGAACCCAGCCTGCTGCCCTGTGTGAGCAGGGCCTGGCCAGCCATCCCCCCCATTCCCCCAGCCCTGGCCTCTGCCACATGGCACCAACTTGCCCCTGACGACCCAAGCAGGTGTCCTTGGAGTCCAACTCATCCATGAACTCCAACACACCGCTGGTTCGCATTGCCCGGCTGTCCTCAGGAGAGGGCCCTACACTGGCCAACGTGTCTGAGCTTGAGCTGCCGGCTGACCCCAAGTGGGAGCTGTCCCGGTCTCGGTCAGTGGTTGTAAGGGTGCAGTTCTGCTGGGGACTGGGATGGTGTAGGCAGACTGGGATGGTGTAGGCAGAGGCTGGTCTGGACTCAGGCGGGAGTGGCAGGGTTGGGGCAGAGAGCCCATCTGGAGGAAGACTAGGCAGCTTTCCTCATTGCCTTGGCTTTTCCTGGCAGGTTGACACTGGGCAAGCCTCTTGGGGAGGGCTGCTTTGGCCAGGTGGTCATGGCAGAGGCCATCGGCATCGACAAGGACCGTGCTGCCAAGCCAGTCACTGTGGCTGTGAAAATGTTGAAAGGTGAGCAGGGAGGTGGCAAGGGGCCCTGAGGGGCTGTGGGCACCACTGCCTGACATCTCTGCCTCTTGGGCACAGATGATGCCACTGACAAAGACCTTTCGGACCTGGTGTCAGAGATGGAGATGATGAAGATGATCGGCAAGCACAAGAACATCATCAACCTGTTGGGGGCGTGCACGCAGGGCGGTGGGTTCTGTAGGGCAGCGGGTTAGGGAGTTGGGCAGCTGGAATGGGCTGTGGGCAGCAGGGTGTGGGGCAGCCCCCTGAGGTGCCTGTGCCCATGCCCGCAGGGCCCTTGTATGTGCTAGTGGAGTATGCCGCCAAAGGCAACCTGCGGGAGTACCTGCGGGCGCGGCGACCCCCAGGCCTGGACTACTCCTTTGACACCTGCAAGCTGCCTGAAGAACAGCTCACTTTCAAGGATCTGGTGTCCTGTGCTTACCAGGTGGCCCGCGGCATGGAGTACTTAGCCTCCCAGAAGGTGAGTGGCACAGCTGAGGTGTAGTCTGAGCTGCTGGGCGTGTGTCCTGGAGTGGGTGGAGGAGCTCCAAGGATCACTCAGCCCCACCATCCCCACCTTCCTCCAGTGCATCCACAGGGACCTGGCTGCCCGAAATGTGCTGGTGACTGAAGACAATGTGATGAAGATTGCGGACTTTGGCCTGGCCCGAGACGTGCACAACTTGGACTATTACAAGAAGACCACCAATGTGAGTTCCATCCTTCATCTCTGGATGGGGTGGCCAAGGCAGGAATACCTGGTAGCTGACACCTGCCCTTTTCCTAGGGCCGGCTGCCTGTGAAATGGATGGCACCCGAGGCCCTGTTTGACCGAGTCTATACCCACCAGAGTGACGTGTAAGGAATGTAGGGTGGGTCATGGGAGTGGTGAGCCTCCTGAGTGGGGTATGCAGGGAAAGGGTGTGCAGGGCACTGACCTGGCCCATTCCTGCAGCTGGTCCTTTGGGGTCCTGCTCTGGGAGATCTTCACACTGGGGGGATCCCCATATCCTGGCATCCCTGTAGAGGAGCTTTTCAAACTACTCAAGGAGGGCCACCGAATGGACAAGCCAGCCAACTGCACACAGGACTTGTGAGTGTGGCATCCCCCGTGGCAGCCAGGCTCCGAGATGGGTGGGGTGGTGCCGGACCAACTCTCCTGACCCTGGCTGCAGGTATATGATCATGCGTGAGTGCTGGCATGCAGTGCCCTCACAGAGGCCCACCTTTAAGCAGCTGGTGGAGGACCTGGACCGTATCCTCACTGTGACATCGACTGACGTGAGTTTTCATCCCCGTGTGCCCAGCAAGAGGGTCCCTCACAGTGGGTGCATACTGAATAGGCCCTTGCCCCCTGCCTGCAGGAATACCTGGACCTGTCAGTGCCTTTCGAGCAGTATTCTCCTGGGGGCCAGGACACACCTAGCTCCAGCTCTTCTGGGGACGATTCTGTGTTCACACATGACCTGCTGTCCTCGGCCCCGCCTGGCAATGGGGGCCCTCGGACGTGAAAGGCCATGGCCCTGCAGGCCGAACCCCTGTCAATGTGAGCGTGAAGCCTGGCCCACCCTGCTGCTACTGGGGTGCAATGGCCTGGGCCTGGGCCTGTGCCTGTGCAAATGGGCACACAGATGGGGGCTGCGCATCTGTGTGTGTGAGGGAGGTCTCACGCCTGCATGCAAGTCCCAGGACACTGTGCTGCTGTGTAATGTCCTGAGTGGCTGGGGCCAGCGGCCAAGGGGCCTTGTTCTGAGGCAACAGATAATAGAATGTAAAGGGGCCACCCCCAGGGAGCATCTAGGAGTGGGCTGCAACCCCCCATCCCCAAGCTGAGCCCACAGGGTAGCCCCTTGTGGTGAGCCCTGTGCCCACATGGCACCTTGCACCTGGGGTCGAGCAATAGCTCCCTACCTCCAGGTCTCCCTGCTGCCCACCCTCCCCTCAGACTGAAATTACGGGTACCTGAAGGTGGGAGCCTTTACCTTCTGTCTGAAAGGTTTATTCCAGAAACAAGTGTACATTTCTATAAATAGATGCTGTGCATATGGTATGTATACATATATATAAGAGTCTCTATGTGTTGGAGACAGCTGTGGGCTGGGTGGGGAGGACCCCCACCCCCACCCCCGTGCAAGCAAGTGGAGGAGCAGAGGGGCTTTTCTGCATTGCAGTTTTGTTTTAAAAATTGTACCTGGACTGTATATTTGTAAAGCTATTTATCAACTCCCCAAACCCTGGTCTCCCCATGTGGATAATGTTTAGCCGGCCACATAGCACAGATTTAAGTTGTAACTTATTAACAGCTGAGGTTTATGCTGCACTTAGAGGGCTTGTGAGAATGCACGTCCAGCTACGAAGCCATCTCACAGGCCGCGTGCTGGAGATGGGTCCAGCAAGCGTTTGATTTCCTTTGGCCTGTTGCAAGGGAATTAGATTTGTAGAGGACTTTTCTTTAGATTTATTTCTTTGAACTTCAAAGCAAGCTGGTATTTTCATACAGATTCTTCTAATTGCTGCATACTCTGGGGGAGGGCCGGCACTGCGTGCAGATTCAGATGTTATTAGATGTTACAAGTTTATATCTATATAATTTATTGAGTTTTTACAAGATGTATTTGCTATAGATTTAACACTTTTTACACAATGCTTTTAGACTTTTATAGCCTGGACTGCTACCTTTCAAAGCTTGGGAGAGAAAGCTGTGAATTCGCTTTTATTCCCTTTTGTACTGTTCTTGGGTCCAAGTTGGGTGGCTAACTCTTGCCCACCCATCAGCTGCTGGCCAGCCAGCAAGGCCAGGGTGGCCACTCAGATCTTTCCTCAGGGCCCAGCCAATGGTGTTGGCCCACACCAGCTGACATGACTTTGTAACCCAGATATCCTTTCCAAGAATAAAGAGATGACTGGTTCCAGCTCTGCCTGTGCCTGTGCCTATACCCTGGGTTGACAGGTCCATGTCTTGTGCACGTCTTGCTGTTGTGGACAGGTTGTTGGCCCCCTGGTGGGGGGGGGATGTCCATGTCAGCAGCAAGGGAAGAGCAGTTGCTGTCCCTAGGTGGGGGCACTTATGTCCTAGGGACTCTTTGCCACAACTGGCTGTCCTAGTCTTCACCAGCTGGCTGTCCTAGTCATGCCTGCTTCCTACATCTGATTTCTCTGCCTGAAGAGCAAGTCCAGGAGGCTTTTGGGGAAGCAGGTGACCAAGGCTAGCTGAGGACATCTGGAGCTGAATGAATTCTACTCAGGTCTTGCCTTCTAGGAGAGAGCAGATGCTGATGCCACCCAATTCTTGGGACCACTTGGTTAAAGTCTAGAGGCTTGGCAACCACACCTCATCTGCATAAGGGACACTATTCCAGTCTCCAGCCAGAGACCTGATAGTGGGGCCCCAGGGAGGGAGGTCAGGTCTGGTAGGAATAGGGACCTGGCTCAATGCAGTAGTGTTCCACGCATACCCCCCTGGAAACCTCCACTCCTGGGAAGGGAGATGGGCCTCAGATTGAGTGACCAGGGCCCTCAGGCCAATTGCTTCCCAGAGACTACCCTGGCCATGTGGATGCCTGGTGACAGTGACCTGCAGGGAGGCCTGTGGAGGCAGGGCAGGCCAGGCAAATGGAAGACAGGCACCCCCTAGTGCTATTAAGCCAAGCTGCGCCCGCCCAAGCCCTCTCCAGGCTATGTCCCCAACAAACTTGGTGCCTCCAAAGGGCCTGGCTGTCTGGGCTGTAGTGGCCTCTGGAGCAGGTACTCACACCCCAGAGCTTGTCCTTAGGACTCTTGTTTAAGCCAGGAAACCCTGGAGGTTGTGTAGCCTCCGCTGGCTGCTGCTGAGAAAGGCTGCCATGGTCACCAGTTGCTGGGATGAGTGATAGATACTACCACCAGCACTGCAGACTGGCCTCCATCCAGGGCCCCATCCCCAGCCAGCTACCCAGAGCTGCCGCATTTCGGGCCTGTGTTACACATCAAGAGGTAGTGGGCACTGGAGTGAATGGTGTCTACTGTGGTAGTATGTAGTACCTTTTGTGTTGGCTGCTACTGTGGCCCCAGCTGGGACCCTGGAGCAGCCCAGAGCACCTGGGCAGATGAGTAGCTGCCATGGGACTGATGCCTACTGTGATCCAGCTTGGGGCTGGAGCAAGGACCCTGAGCAGCCCATGCTTGCCCTCCTGCTGAGATGCCCCCTTCAGCCAGAGCTCCCCTCTGCCTCACCCCCCTCTGGGGGCCTGGACTGTCAGGCATGGGCTAGAAGCAGACCACTGTGTCTTAGGGTGGTGCCAGGTAATCTGGAGGCAGTATCCGAGCTTGACACAAGCATTTAGAGTCCTTGGGTAGGAAGAGCGACCTGGCAACACAGCCACAAACTTGGACAAACCACTGGGGGGCAGATGAGTCATCAAGTGGCACTTTATTACAGCAACACCTTACATGCACTTAGCCTGTCAGTGCAGACCCTGGGTCAGGAGGCCGGAACCAAGGCCAGAGTCCTGGGAGAGGCAGGGACCAACCTACAGTCCACATAGCACTGTCACAAAAGCAGGGACATTGTGATGCTGAACAATCTCCAAATCAGATGGTACATAACTTGAAATGCTATAGGAACATGGATTGGATGTTCTCACAAAAACGTTTATACATGACCAGGCTAGAAGATGGAAAACTCCATTGCTGGTCCCCAGGACCCTGATGACAGCTACCCCAGGAAGCATTCTTTTCTTTTTTTTTTTTTTTTTTTTTTAAAGACAGGGTCTCACTATGCAGTTCAGGCTGGCCTTGAACTTACTATGTAGCCAAGGCTGAGCTTAAACACAGTGATTCTCTCACCTCAGCTTCCAGAGTGCTAGGATTATAGGAGGCCACTTTTGGAAATCTGCAAGGGCCTCCATGTTCATGAAGTTTAGACTGATACTCCACAAGGATGTCCCAGGTCCCTGAGTGAGCAGGGCATGTGTAGGGTGAGTGAAGGTGGGATATAACAAGGGAACATGGCTGTGGCACTGGAATCCCAGCTCCTAAAGATGCCTGAGAAGGCAGGGCATACACACACTGGACGGTGTGACAAGGGAAGCTCAAAAGCCACCCGCTGCCTCCTGGTGGACCAGATCTTTTTTTTTTTTTTTCTTTTTGATACAGGGTCTCACTATGCAGTTCAGGCTGGCTTTAAACTCACTTTGTAGCTCAGGCTGGTCTTGAACTCACAACAATCCTCCTGCCTCAGCCTCCCAAGTGCTGGGATTACAGGCATGTGTCACCACGCCCGGCTTGGACCAGATCTCTTACATCACACTGAGGCACGGGAACGACAATAAATTAGGGTCAGTACAGCAAAACAGTGTGGGGAAGACTCCTTAAAACTTCTGGAACCTCTCACTATGTGCCACTGAGCCTCATGACACCTAAGGCAACACTGCAGGCCCAGTGTCATCGACATTGCCCAAACAAGCCACCAAGCATGACAAAGGCAGGACCTGGTGATAGGCCCTGTGTGGGGACATACTGGGTACTCACTGGCCTGTTCTCAGCAGCAAGCACACTTGGATGGCCAGGGCTGGACTGCTAAGGAAGGCAGGGCTCAAGGCATCACTGGCCTGGAGACTGCTTTCTGTGGGGACGGAAAGGGACTCAGACTTACGTATGCATCACCTCATTCCTCCTTGGTCAACTTCAAGTGACTTAAAGGTTTTTCCTGCATGCATGACCTGTTTCCATGTCTTCTGAGTCCTCAGGCAACACTTGCTAGTGACTGACGAGGTCCCATGGGCCATGTGCCTTCCACCAAGTGGGAAAAGCCCTGGCCAGAGAACTATGGACTTTGGACTCAGAAGTCCTAGGCTAGTGGAGGGTTGGTGGGCTGTGAGCCTGTAGGGAGGTCACAACCCTAGACACATGGAGAGAACCAGTTCTGGAGGATTGGGGTGCCATGTGGGGTGGCCCCACCATGCCCATTTGTCCTTGTAGTCAGGTGGGTCATGAGGGAGAAGCCACATAGGGCCCTGTGGCTCTGGAAGGGGATGGGGCCTGGACAGAAAGGCAGCACGTGACATCATCCAGTGTGGAGCATCTCACACCCAGGCTTGTGAGCCTCAGCCCAACTGTTAGATGCTACTCACAAGTTAGGCAGATTGTCCTTAGGAAAGTTAGTTAATTAATTAGGTGTAGATCAAAAGTAAATCAAGAAAGAGTTCCAGTAAACACAACGGGATCCACAGGAGACACCAGCGTGTGCTCAGGGAGAGGCACGGAGAAGCCACAGTTGGCCTTGACAGGACACGACTTAGGGAACATGTGTGTAGGCTGCCATCAACACATGGGAATCAAGAGTCCAAGCCCAACTGGAGTGATCTTCAGAGCCCAGGGGCTGTGTTTGTGTTGCCTCACGGTGCAGCACATCTAGCTGGCTCTGTTTGGTGCTGGGCTCTGCACATCTGTGCTTCTTCCCAGACACAGGTGCACAGTGAGTGGCTTTCCTGCCTGGCCTGGCCTGGCCCAGTGAGGTACCTCCAGGCCAGTCAGCAACACACCACGGAGCAAGTCCAGTGACTGAGTCTTTGTGGAATGATGAAAATTAAATTACTTGATTACGGAAGTTTCTGATTTATTCCAGACCAAATGTTAGAATTGCCACAAGAATCACCTCAAAGCAATCACTCTTGTGTTATTCCCACCATGATGGTGTGGCAGGATGGAAGGCCTTAACTCTTCACCTCCACTGCCTCCTTCTCAGCCTTCTCCTTGGCCTTCTCCTTCTCCCCCACCTTCTCTTCCTTCTCCAACGTGGCCACAATCTCAGCCATCTGGCTGGTGGAGATGTGGACGTCTTCCTTGTCCACAAGCTCAATCACCTGTAGAAGAAGGGGCATAGCAGGCTCCAGTCCATGGTACTGCCTGTGGTCCCTTTACAGCCCAGGAAGGTGGGAACACTGCCACCCAGCTCAGTCTCCCTGAAGTCCCTGGGTCCTGTAGCTGCCCTGGTCCTGAAGTACTGATCCTCCCCAGGGGCTGCTGGTACCAGGTTCCCATTGCAGCTTGCAGGGCTGCCAGAGTACTGGGGGGTAACCTGTATGTGGCCTCATGAAGCATGGGGGTGGTGGTGAGGGAGGCGTCAGACTGAGAAGGGAAGGGAGTGGAAGGAAGATGTCAGGGACATGTGCCTGATGGTGCCCTGCTTTTAAGTAGAGCTGGTATCTATGCTCATATCTGGAACACCACTAACTGGCCAGGTCACTACTGTAGCTTCAGGGACAGGAACTGCAGCATGGGTCCAGGTACCACAGGCAGGCTGAGTCCTGTCTAGGCCTCAGGAGCCAACCTGCACCCTAGTGGCTATACATGTGAGCCTGGCCCACCTGTCACTTCTTAGGCCTCAGGTGAGGAGCCCTGGCAGGTGAGACTCACTCTACCCTGTGCCCAACTGCACATCACAAGGGTCCCTGAGCAACAAAAGATGTAGAGTGAGCTGGAGAATGGCTGTTATCACCTTCCCCAGAACTCTGCTCAGGTTGCCAGGCCAGGGCCCCAGGTAGTGGCAGGAGCTGGCACCAGAGGGTGCCTTCAACACAGTGTTGTGGGCGTATGTGAAAGCATGCAGGGATACTGGCCACAGTGTGACCCCAGGACCTCAAGGCCAAGACAGTCCAGGGAGCAGAGAGAAAAAAAAGTGGGCTTGCTCCCACACCAGCGTGTTTCTATGCTGATGTGGATGTCTTTCTTCCTGCATGGCTTTGGAGGACAGCACAGGCCTGGAGAATGTACAAATCTACCGACCCCACAGGCCACGAGGCTCCCTGAGACCAGGAGGACAGCCCAGGCAACTCAGACCTCTGTGACCCACCTTGACAAGGTCGTCGATATTGATCTTGCCATCCTTATTTTCATCCAGTGCAGAGGCCAAGCTGACCAGCTTGTTTTCTGGAATGTGCTTGATTTGTTTCATGGCACTGATGAGCTCCGTGACACTGATGACGTTCTCCCTGGGGGTATAGCCTGCATGTGGACCTCTACACAACACCTACAGCTCCTGTCGGTCACCTGAACCCGGTGGCCACATGAACTCAGCAGTCTTCAGACCCCTTACTGCAGGTCCCCAGCCCTGTCCTTTGGGTGGGTGTGTAATATGGACACCATGGGAACAGAGGTCTCCACATGCATGTGTCCCCCAAGTGCAGGGTCTGGGTAGGGGCAAGGGGTAGGACCTGGTGCCAGATGCCTGCCACAGCCTGGACCTGTCACTCTATGCCCAGCAGGCTTTCTCCCTCAAAAGCAGCAACCCCTGAAAGTTGGGACACAAACCACTGAGGAGGCACACACCCGGGTAGGCCATACTGGAGAGCAGGAACAGGAAAAAGGCTGGTAAGAGCTAGAGGAAACCAGAGCTGAAGGAGCTCAGCCAGAGGGGAAGTGGAGGATGCAAGGAAGGGTGGGCATTGGGGTGTGGGGATGTGAGCCATCCCTGGTGTGAAGCAAAGGAAATGGGAGTAGGGTGGCTCCAGGACTCTGGATGGACCTGGTGGGGGCGTGAGGCCCGGATGTCTCACCATGCACTTGGGAGTCAGGAAAGTCTGAGCTCAGACCTGGGCTGTGCACTCACCCTGCAGGTGAGGCCCCAGCCAGGCCCAGTCTGCCAGCCTGCTGGCCCGCCTCAAGCTGTGCAATGAGCCCATCAATCTGGCCAATCATCTGCTGCACCCGCTTTGTCAGCCTCTTGCTGGCTTTTGATTCCTCCACGAGCTTTTCCTCCCCAGTTTTGGAAAGCTCCTTCTTGATCTCCTGCAAGTCCTAGTGAAAGTATTCACAGTTGCTAAGAAAGTCTGTCTTGAGTGGGGGAGGGTCCTACATTAATTTAATTTGAAAAACTATCTCAACAGGTTTGAGCAGAGATGTGGCTCAGTGGCAAAAGCTTTGCTTAGCTTGCACAAGGCCCTGGGTTCTGTCTCCAGCACCACAGAACAAAACAAAATGCAGAGCCATTAATTGCAAGCACAGAAAGTTGCAAAATCTTATTTCTAATCTATAATTTGGCTCTTACTATTGTGAACTCAAATGCTGCTGCTTTTATGGCAGAGAAATCAGAATATACCTTGCTAACTAAAACAGAACCACTTGATAACTAAACAAATGAGGAACCCTCGGATTCCGAGTGTCTTTCTTCTCAGATGCAGGCTACTCTGGCTGGGAGCAAACACCACAGGGAAGGATGGGTTGGCAGTGAGAGGTGCAAGGCCCCTCGGCCCCTGCCACGGCTGCCAGTAAGCAGCTTAGTGACAGCAACATGTCTCTCGCTCTTGGAACTTGCTACCTTGCCCAATGGAATAACAAAAATAGTTCTTTTCAATGGGTCAGGAGGTAATATTTATAAAAAAGAGAAAATGGTGTCTGAGGGGTAGAAAAAGGAGTCTCAGTGGCACAGGCTTACATACATGCATGGGACCCAGGGTCCAACCCCCGGGACTACAAATAAAACCAGGGCTGGGGAGATGGCTCTGGAATAAGCGCCTCCCTGGCAAGTGCAAAGGCCTGAGTTCAAACCCTGGTTCTGAAAAAAAAAAAAAAAAAAAAAAACCAACAAAAACCATCTACCAAAACCAATAAGATGGGGGCCAGGGAGATGGCTCAGTAGAATAAGCACTTCCCTGGCAAATGCAAGGATCTGAGTTCCACAAAAAAACAAACAAACAAAAAACCCCCTAAAACCAGTAAGATGGCTCTCTTGGGAAGTCTAGTTTTGTTTGTTTATTTTTGGTCTTTTTGAGACAGGGTCTCACTATGCAGTTCAGGCTGGCCTTCAGCTCCCTTTGTAGCTCAGGCTGGTCTCGAACTCACAACAATCCTCCTGCCTCAGCCTCCCGAGTGCTGGGATTACAGGCATGCGCCACCATGCCCAGCTTCTCTTGGGAAGTCATAAACAAACAGCCCTCACTTATCAAGGGCCAGAGTTCCCAGACTATGGTGTCATGTGCTCAGGCACCACAGTCTGCAAAGTCACTCACAGAGTAAAGAGGGTGCTGGCCATGTGGCTGTAGGGAGGCTCTGGAATGGGCTTACCTCCACACCAGACATGAGTACTACCTGTCCTGTGGGTATTCCCCACTGAATGCCAGCCTTGGCAGAAGAGCTGCACCTACCTCACTGTAGTCCTGGACATCCTCCTTTAGCAGCTCAAGCTCTTCCTTCTCCTTGGTCAGAGACTTCTTCTGCTCTTTGAGCTTGGAACAGGCATCACTCAGGATGTCAATTTCCTCCTTAGTGATTTCATCCTCCTATGGAGTAGAAATAAGCCTAAGTCTAAGGGAACCACCAGCTGCTTTCTTGAGATCTCACACCTCTCTGCTTGTGCTGGGGACACAGCCTCATGGGACACAGAGCCAGTTCTGCCTCCATTCTTCTCAGCAGCCCTTAAGAGTAAGCACCTGTGTCCAAGCATGTCATACCACAGCCAGAACCATGAATGCATGTTTGTTGTCCCTACTCACACCCCACCCTCCCATCCAGGGACAGATCCCAGGAGCAGGCAAAAGGGCTTTGCCAGCTACACTTCAGTTGGCCTGGGCTACGGAAGCTAGGCCAAGGACTCCTGCCACATCCTCTGCAGCCCCAGCTCTCTCATTCATTGTGAGCACAGTGGGTCCTATCCTACAGACGACAGCAGGCTCTGCCTGGTTCCCTATGCTCAGCAATTAGCATGCAAGCTGCTGGGAGCACCTGGAAACAGATTGGTCAGCTCAGACTTTTAGGGAACTGTCCCAGTGCTTCACTTCACATCCTCACCAGTCCCTTTCTTCTCAATGGCACTGGGGACCAGATCCAGAACCTGTCAGGCAAGGGCACAACCAGAGGGAGTCTGAGCCCGAGGCTCTTCTTTTCTGTGGCAGAGGCACCAGAACCTTGTATCTATTAAACAAGTTCTCTACAGTCAGCCCCAGCTCAGGCTGTCAGACCCAAATATCCTAAGAGCCTGTGGCAACACCTCCTTGGGCTCTGAACCCCCACTTCACTGGGAACTAAAGACATTGATAAAAAAGTAGAGAAGACTAGAAATATGACAGATTCCTTGAATGAGCAATACAGGAAAGAAATAGATTGCATGAAGTAGAGTCAAAGAGATATAGAACTTAAAATCTCACAAGTCTATAAAACTGAGTGAAAGCAAAGACAGAGTCTCAGATCTTGAAGATGTTGGTGTGGCTAGTGAAAAGGTGAGAAAGGATCTCTTAAAAACAACTAGGATGCAGGAAAAAATAATCCATTACCTGCAAGACTATGCCAAGATGAAAAATAGAGACTAATAGGCATCAATGAGAAAGAAGGAGTCAATACAAATGATATAAAAAGAATATGGGCAGAATAGCAGAAAACTTCCCAAATATGAGGAAACAATCTGACATTCAGATAACTGAAGGATACAGAATGCCAAAATAACTTCAACCCAACTAAAAACACACTGAGACATATAATAGTCAAGATCCCAGAAATCCAACACAAGAATACTATACGGAAAGCTGCTAGAGAAAAGAAGCAGATCACATTCAAAGGAAAACCCATCAGAATTACAGCCGACTTCTCCACACAAACAATGAAGGCAAGGAGAGCATGGAGCAGAGTACTTCAAGTCCTCAATGAAAAAAAAATTCTAATCTAGACTACTATACCCTGCAAAACTCTCTTTCAAATTTGATGGAGAAATGAAATACTTCCACGACAAAGAACAACTAAAGAATTTCATGATGACAAAGCCATCCCTACACAGGCTACTGAAAGATGTTCTACAGAGGGACCACAATGACTAGAACTCCACAAATGAGAACAGAAGGAACCCACTAAATAGAGCAAACAAACACAGGACAAAAGGAGTAAACAACAGCAGGCAAATAACATGTCAATCATAAGTCAACACATTTCAATTATAACAATCATTGTAAAGCCGGGCGTGATGGCGCATGCCTGTAATCCCAGCACTCGGGAGGCTGAGCCAGGAGGATTGTTGTGAGTTCGAGACCAGCCTGAGCTACAAAGTGAGCTTAAGGCCAGCCTGAACTGCAGTGAGACCCTGTCTCGAAAAGACAAAAAAAAAAAAAAAAAACAATCATTGTAAATGAACTCAATTTACCAATTAAGAGAAATAGACTGGTACAGTGGATTAGGAAACAAAATCCAACAATATGTTGTATACAAGAAACACATTTAACTCATAAAGAAATTCATAGGCTGAAGTCAAAGGATGGAAAACAATACTTCATGCCCCAGCACCTCAGAAAAAAGCAGGGGTAGCAATCTTGTTCTCAGACAGTCTCAACTTCAAACCAAGAATGATCAAACGAAATAAAGAAGGACACTATACAATGGTTAAGGGAAAAATTCAAGAGGAAGAGGTAGCACTCATAAATATGTATGCACCAAACATGGGAGCACCCAACTATGTAAGACAAATCTTAATGGACATGAAAAATCTAATATCCAATACCACAATCTTAACAGGAGACTCTTATCCCAAAAAGATAGGTCAAGCAGACAAAAAATTAGCAAAGAAGTAGCAGAACTGAATCAGAGCCTGGAACAAATGGACTTGGTGGACATATACAGAGTGCTCCACCCAACCACAGCTGAATACACAATTTTTTCAGCTGCACATGGGTCATTTTCTAAAATAGACCACATACTAGTCCATAGGTCATGCTTAAGTATATGTAAGAAAACAGAAAGTATCCCATGTGTATTATCTGAACACAGTGCAATGAAACTGGAAATAAAAGAAACCAGAAAAAAACCCTACATACATGGGAATTAACAACATCCTACTTGGCAATCAATGGGTTACAGATGAAATTAAACAAGAAATTCAACAATATCTACAATTCAATGAAAATTCAACCACAACTTATTGGAATTTATGGGATGGGATGAAAGCAGTTCTCCAAGGGAAGTTCATAGCTATGAACTCACACATTAGGAAAACAGAACGGGAATAAATAAACACACTAATGCTGCACCTCCAATATCTAGAAAAGGAAGAGCAAGCCAAACCCAGAGCCCAAAGACGGGAAGAAATCATAAAGATTAGAGCAGAAATTAATTCAATTGAGATGAAGAAAACAGTTCAAAGAATCAATGAATCAAAAAGCTGGTTCTTTGAAAGACTAAATAAAATTGATAAGTCACTAGTTAACCTCATCAAAAGAGGAAAGAAAAAATTCAAATAGAGCAATGAGGAATGAAAAGGGTGTAATCACCATAGACTCAGTAGAAATTCAGAAGATTATCAATAGCTACTTTGAGAATCTTTACGTTCACAGAATAGAAGACACAGATGAAATAGGCAGATTCCTAGAAGGGTACAAATTACCAAAACTGAATCAAGAAGATAGAACAACTCTCAATAAACCAAAAACAGCCAACGAAATGTAATAAAAAGCCTGTTGACAAAGAAAAGTTCAGGATCTAATGGATTCGCAGTTGAATTCTACAAGAAATTTACAGAAAATATAATCCCTACACTCCACAAATGCTTCAATGAAATTAAAAAGGAAACAGTTCTCCCAAAATCATTCCTGGAGACAAGTATTATACTGACACCAAAAACAAGGAAAGACACAATTAAAAAAGAGAACTACACCGGTGATGGAGTCTGGGCACAGCGGTGCGCGTGCCTGTAATCCCAGCACTAGGGAGGCAGAAAGCAGGAGGATCACTGTGAATGTGGGCTGCATAGTGAGACCCTCTGTACCAAAAAAAAAAAAAAAAAAAGAAAAGAAAAACTAAAAAAGAGAACTACAGGCCAATCTCACTCATAAACATAGATGCAAAAATCCCAATAAAATTCTAGCAAACAGAATACAGCAAATCATCAAGAAGATCATACACCATGAGGAGGTAGGATTCATCCCAGGGATGCAAGGATGGTTCAATATTCACAAATCAATAAATGTAATACACTATATCAATAGAGTGAAAACTAAAAACCACATGATTCTCTTAATTGATGCAGAAAAGGCTTTTGACAAAGTCCAACACTCATTCATATTCAAAATCCTATAGAAAATTGGAATAGAAGGCTGCTATTTCAATCTGATAAAAGCCATCTATTATAATTCTAAATGGGGGAAAAACTGAAATTTTTTTTTTTTTTTTTTTTTTTTTTTTTGTCTTTCTGAGACAGGGTCTCACTATGCAGTTCAAGCTGGCCTTAAACTCACTTTGTAGCTCAGACTGATCTCGAATTCACAACAATCCTCCTGCCTCAGCCTCTTGAGTGCTGGGATTACAGGCAAAAACTGAAATCTTTTACTCTCAGATGTGGTACAAGACAAGGATGTCCTCTATCACCCCTCCTATTCAATATAGTTTTGGAATCATTAACTACAGCCATAAGACAAGAGGGAGAGATAAAAGAAGTAAGAATAGGTAAAGAAGAAATTATATTATCACTATTTGCAGATGACATGATACTTTACTTGGAAGAGCCAAAAAACTCCACCAAGAAGCTACTAGAATTGATACAGAAATTCAGTAGCATAGCAGGATACAAAGTCAGTACTCAAAAGTCAATAGCATTTCTCTACACAGATAACAAACACTCTGAGAGGGAAACTATAGAAACAATACCTTTTGCAATAGCACCACAGAAAATGAAATATCTTGGAATTCATCTAACTAAAGAAGTTAAAGATCTTTTCACAGAAAATTATAGGACTCTGAAAAAAAGAGATGTAGAGGATTTCTGAAAATGGAAAGCTTTACCCTGCTCCTAGAAAGGAAGAATCAACATCGTGATGATAGCCATACTCCCAAAGTTGTTGTACAGATTCAATCCAATCAAACTACCAACAAAATACCTCCCAGACCTAGAGAAATCATTCCTACAATTTGGAACCAGAAAAGACCTAGAATAGCAAAGGGAATCCTGGCCAACAAAGACAAGGCAGGAGGCATCACAATTCCTGACTTGAAATTACACTACAAAGCTACTGTGATAAAATCAGCAAGGTACTGGCAACAAAATAGACCGGAGGACCAATGAGATAGACTAGAAGATGCAGAGGCACTTTTTTTTTTTTTGAGACAGGTTCTCACCATGTAGTTCAGGCTGGCCTGAAGCTCATTTTGTAGCTCGGGCTGGTCTCAAAGGCCTGCGCCACCACGCCTGGCAACTACTTGATCTTTGACAAAGGGGCCAAACACGCTTACTAGAAGAAGGATAGCCTCTTTAACAAATGGTGCTGGAAAAATTGCTCTCCACATGTAGAAAACTAAAACTTGACCCAGGTCTGTCACCATGCACTAAGCTAAAGTCAAAATGGATTAAAGATCTTAACATTAAAACAGAAACACTCAATCTCCTGGAAGAGAAAGCAAGAGAAACTCTTGAAGACATAGGGGTAGGCAAAGAGTTCATGAGCAAATATGTATTTGCACAGGAAACACTTGAAAGTGTTAACAACTGGGACCACCTGTTATTGAGAAGTTTTTGCATGTCAAAAGAAATTACCAATAAAGTGAAAAGAAAACCCACAAATTTTGAAAAAATCCTAACTCATAAGCACTCAAAGGTCTGCTCTCTAGAATTTATAAAGAACTAAAAAATATCAGGCCCCCTAAATTTAAAGACCCAATCCAGAAATGGGCATCCGAGATAAACACGCACTTCTTAGAGGACAAATTAAAGAAGCGAACAAATATATGAAAAAAGGCTCCACGTCACTAGTTAGCCATGAAATGTAAATTAAAACAGCACGGAGATACCATCTCACCGCACAAAGAATGGTTATCATAGGGGCCAGCGGTATAGCTCAGTGGACTAAGCACTTGCTGAGGTAAACACAGGGGTTCCATCCCTGGTTCCCCATGCCGCGCCCGCCCCACATGTGGGTGTGCCGGCCCTGCCTGCAACCCAGGCACAGTGATGTGCGCTTATAAACCACAACACATGGGAGGCAAAAAAAAAAAAAAAAAAAAAAAAAAAAGAATGGCTATCATAAATAAATCAACCAACAACAAATGGTGGAGAGGTTGTGGGGAAAAGGGAGCCCTTCTCCACTGTTGGTGGGAATGTAGACTGGTGCAACCATTATAGAAATCAGTGTGGAGACTCCTTAAAAATCTAGGACTGGAAATCCCATTCAAGCCAGCTATACCCCTACTAGGAATTTTCCCAGAGGAACTGAAAACATCATATCATAGTGATATATGTGTACCTATGTTTATAGCAGCACAATTTGTGATAGCCAGATCTTGGAAACAACCAAGATGCCTGTGACATGAGGAATGGTTGAAAAAGATGTGGTATTTTTATACAATGGAGTATTACTCAGCTGTAAAGAATGATAAACTTGAAGCCTTCATATTTAAGTGGATGCCACTTGAAGATACAAGCAAAATAAACCAGACCCACATGTGCAAATTTCATATAGTCTCCCTAGTATAACTCAAAAGAAGATTTGCAAATAGAAATGTATAACACAATTAAAAGGAAAGTGAGAACTTGAGGATTAGAGAATGAGGAGAGGGCAAGGAGAAACGCTGAAAAACATGATTAGGGTAAGACCATTCACTTAAACACACTAGGTGGGTAAGATAATGATCCTCAGAAACATCAGGAGATATTTGAAACTAGCAGTTAAGTGGTAGGATTTTTACCCCGACTAACTATATATATGCTGATACCTGTGAACCAAGCAACTGCATGGAATTTAACGAAGTGTAATAGAAGGGTTACGCTTCAAATGCCTGTCATTCTGGTCTTCTAAATATGTATTTCTTGTCATGACATACCAACTATTACTATGATGCCCTTTTTTAAAGGGTAATAAATAAAAAATAAGATAAAAAATGTCACAAGACAGTCCTGCTACAATGCTAGTATGCTGTATATGGATAGATTTCTAAATATCTATGTAAATATATGTAAGTGTTCATTCCTAAAAAAAAAAAAAAGAGAATTTTTGGGGCCGGGAGATAGCTCAGTGCTTGCCTGTGAAGGGCAAGGGCCTGAGTTCAATCCCTGGTTCTGCAATTTTTTTTTTTTTTGCAGAACCAGGGATTGAACTCAGGTCCTTGCCCTTGCCAGGGAAGCACTTATTCCACTGAGCCATCTCCCCAGCCCCAAAATAAAGAATTTTATTATTTATTTATTTACAGAACCAGGGATTGAACTCAGGCCCTTGCCCTTGCCAGGGAAGCACTTATTCCACTGAGTCATCTCCCCAACCCCAAAATAAAGAATTTATTTATTTATTTATTTGTGTAACCAGGGATTGAACTCAGGCCCTTGCCCTTGCCAGGGAAGCACTTATTCCACTGAGCCATCTCCCCAGCCCCTAAGAATTTTAAAAAGGTAAAAAGGTTGGGACTGTGGCTTAGCCCAAAGACCTTGAGTTCAATCCCCAGGATCTCCCAAACTAAACAAATGCAGGTCAGCACGAGAACAAACATCGCAGCTGTACTGAAGCTTACATGCAGTACTGCTGCACTTCACAACCCACTTTTCTGGTTGAGCACATCACTTTTAGTCTGTACCTCTTACACCCTCTTAAACCAATTTTAGGGCCTGGTGGAGCACACTTCTAGGTGTAGCTGGGTGGGCTCTGGAGGTGTGGTCTTGCGGGGCTCTATCTGTCCCCTTCCTCTGCTCTGCTTCCCAGCTGCCATGAAAAGTACAGGTTGCTCCACTGTGATGGTCCGGCCTTGGTGTATGCAAGCCATGGACAAAACCCACCAAGATCAGGAGACAAATTAAAGGTTCCTTTAAGCTGCAGGTGTCAGGTACTATGGCCAACAGTGGAGACCTGACCTCCTTTTTTTTTTTAGCAGTACCGGGGATTGAACTCAGGACCCTGCGCTTGCCAGGCAAGTGCTTATTCTACTGAGCTATCTCCCTGGCCTGGAAGACCTGACCAACACATTTCTCAAATATATTGCCAAGCAATTCATCCTGATGTTACTGTAAATGACAGCTCTTCAGCAGCATAGAGAAGCACAATCAATTTCACAGTTGCACCCTCTGTGAACAAGGGCCCTGTGTCTCCCTTCCACCCATGTGGTTTCTACACGGCTGCTCCTCCGGCTGCCCTGCCATCTCAGGGCCACACTAAGCAACTGCTGCTGCAGTTGCTGAAATGCCCTTTGCACACTCTGCCTCCAGGTTGTCAGGGGACTCCAGGCAGACTGACAGGGCTGCTCTTCTCAGCCTATTAATGCAGCACCTAGAGACTATTATAATGCTAACCAGTTTGCATTTCAGGGACAGATCACATGTGACCACAGTGCTTTTCAGGAATAGTGTATGTGATCTGCTGGTTCGTTGAGAATACTTGTGCCTGTGTGTGTGCGCCTGTGTGCACATGCAGAAGACCCAGCATCAGGTGAGGCCTGCACTGCAGCCCATGTGGGATACTTGCTTCCTCTCCTGTGCATGGTCCTGCTCCTCACCCTGATCATCTGTGCTCTGGGGCTGGATGCATCCATGACCCTGGACAGCATCTGGGCTGGGGCTCCCACAGGGGAAGGGTTTTAGCTGCACATTCCCATCCTCACTGGAACAGAGCTGCTTTGGCACCAGCTTTGCATGCAGCAAGTCCGCACTTGTCCATAGGGACCAAGAGATCTGGCTTTTGAGCTCTTTTTTTTTAAAATGACTTTAGGACAGGGCATGTAGGATCTCATTATATAGATTGGACTCCTAGTGATTCTCCTATTTTCAGCTTTCCAAGCACTGGGATTACAGGCCCATGCCACCATGCCCAGTCTCAGTTGCCGTCTCAGCACACCCTAGGAGTGGGGCCAGCATGGCACATGGGGATCGAACCCTAGCCACTGCGCTCTGCCTAAGCAGGTGCTTTAGTCCGCTGAGCTATCTGGTCAGCCCTAACTTTTGAGCTCTTAAAGGTTTGTGCTCTAGACATCTTGGTGACAATTCAGGCTTCAGTTCTAAACCTCCTTCCCCAGCTGTATCTTCTTTTTTTGTATTTAGTACAGTGTCTACAGGTCTTACTACACAGACCAGACTTGTAGTGCTTCTCCTGTTTTTAGCCTCATAAGAGCTGGGACTACTGGTGAGCGCCACCACGCCCAGTCTCAATCACTGTCTCAACGGGTCCTGGGGGTGGGACCAGCACAGCAAGCTAGGGATTGAACCCGTCCCTGCATCTGCCTATGCAGGCACCCCCTCTATATCCTTAATAGGCAGGAAACAGACCATACCTATCTCAGTCCACTTGGCTGCCTTCACTGCTAGTCCCTCCTCCCCATGAACTTCTGGTTCTCCTGGGATCCTGAATCCTCCTTAGGGCAGGAGACAGGACCAGGAACAGCCTGGTTGCTCAGACTCTTACTAGCACTCAGAGGTCTCACCCACACTCCCTGCCACCACCTCCTCTCAAGGTCTACAGATCTGGCCAGCCTATCCTCACCTGCTGGCCCTGCCCCATCCCTGGGCCAAAAGTTACTTACCCTCAAGCCTTCCAGTACAGGGGCAGTGTCCTTCAGGATCTCTGAGGGCAGGATCACATCAGGCACCTCTGGCTGCAGCTCAACCATGGTCTTCCCAGGAGTGGTGGTACCTACACCTTCTAACTCAGTGCCTTTCTGAAACAAAAGCAGTAGCATAGTCACACCAGCAGCCTTGCTGGGTGCCACACATCACCATGTGCACAAGAGGCCTGCTCAGGGACAGTAGAAGAATGCAGATCCTTACCCAAAAGGCTATACAGCCACCCAAAGCCCCAAGAGTGCAGTGCAGGGCCTGCCTGTCTGATCTTTCCTTGAAACCATGCAAAGCAGAGACTGGTGTGGCAGGCAGGCATGGAAAGAACTAGAGGCCCTGGTCTTAAGGCACTACAAGCTCCCTGCAGCCTTCCCTGGGGGAGCAGAGGTGAGGCCCCAAGGAGAAGGCAGGCACTGAATTCTCCCGTCTGGGTGGTGAGCTGGCCCTCTGGTCTAGACACAGGGAGTTGGCCAACCTGTAGCCTCCACCTAGACTCTCCTGCCTCTAGTGCCACGCTGACTACTTCTCAAGATAACAAGGACAGAGCTACAATCTCCACATGTGGACAAGAGCTCCCCAGAGCCAAGGGCCAATACTACTCACCACCGCCTCTGCGGCCCGCTGCAGTTCCTTCTCACGGTGCTCTTGCTGGATGGCAGCTTCCTCCTGTAGCGTGGCCTCCAGTTTTGCCTTGTTGTCCACCTGTTCACCTTCCACCTCAGCCACTTTCACCTGGGCCTCCTTGGCCTGCAAAGGAGGGGTGCCTGGGAGTGAGCCCCAAGTCTGTCCCCCTGCATCACCAACTGCTTCACACAAAGAGGAGTCTTGGGACACGGTGAATACAGGCTGCAGATCTGCTGCCTCGGTCTACACACCTAGGGCAGGGCTGCCAGCACCTAGGGCAGTGACTGTGCCACAAAGGGCAGCTGGGACACTGCTACTGTGAGCAGAAGCAATGAGCACGGTGATAGGGAGGACAGCGTGCTGGTCCCCAGCTTCTACAGTGATCAGTCAAAACTCTCCCAACAACACATACCACAATCTCTGGGAGGGTTTGCAGTGTGGACTTGAGTTGATCTGCAGGTGAGAGGGTTTCAGGGAGGTACATGGCCCGAGACAGCACAAGCAGCGATGTGGGCACCTCCTGGTGCAGGTGCAGGTCCAACCACTGGAACCAAAGACAGGCTCACAACCTGACCTCACTGGTAATCCACACCTGAGCTTTCAGCCCAGCACCTCTGCTACATTTATTGAGGAAGGAGTCTGGTGGCAACAAGCCAAGTGGGACCTCATGGATGGATTTCTCAGAGCACTTAGAAGCTCCACAGACCATTTCCACCTGCTGCTTGATCTCAGACTGATGACCTTCATGGTATTCCAGGCCTTTCGCCCCTGGAGCTCAACCACCACAGCTCTAAGAACTGGCAGCATACCCTCACTTCACCAATTCTCTACACTCACTGCCAAAGACCAGATGCTGTGCTGGGCTGCTTTTGTGACACGAAGACAATTTTCAACCTCAAAAACACTGACCATGTTTGGACATGAACTGAATACAAGGCGAAAAAAAGAAAGAAAGAAACTTTAGAAGAGGGTGAAAACATGGAGCTGAGGGTCAGAGAAGGCAATGTGGGTGGCTTGGTCTGTACTCTCCACCTCACTGCAGCCCCATGAGCTATGTGGCCTATAGGGTGCATCATGGCCCCTCCTCAGGTGGCTCTGTGGAGCTGGGCTTGCAGAAAGTTGACTGCCCAGGGTAACAGGGCAGACTCTTGTAGGGGCTACTGAAGACACAGCCAGAAGACAAGGGTGCGCAGGCTCCACACAGAAATGTAGCTGTAGGGGCCGGGGAGATGGCTCAGTGGAATAAGTGTTTTCCTGGCAAGCACAAGGGCCTCTGTTCAATCCCCGGTTCCGCAAAAAAAAGAAAAAAGAAAAAGAAAGAAATGCAGCTGTATCAGGAAGACCTGGAGGATGCTGGGAAACTTAGCAGGCAGGAGCCAGTAGCCAGGCACCTGCTCAGAGGCACCATGTGAGGCAGCAGAGCAGAAGTAAGCTCCTGAGGGAGGCTATCCTGGGGCTCAGGCCTTCCCAGCCCATCCTCAGACACCACCCAGGTATGGGGGGGTCAGTCACCTGCCACAGGTGACCAAGGCAAGCACTCAGGACAACCACAGCAAAAGGCCACCGAGGTAAGAACTTGTAGACTACAAACAAGTATGCTCTAGGGTGGGTGAGGAGACAGGCCTAAAATGTCCAGGGGTCCCTGCCAGCCCGTCTTCACCACCCTCTCTGCCAGTCTGAAGCTGGACAAAACCCCCATACAGGCACGCTTTCTCTCTTCTTTGGTGGTGCTGGGGATGGAACCAAATACTCAGCAAGGAATACATGCCTGGCCCTGACAGTATCCCCACATGCCAGCGCCAGCCGGGTTGATAGGGGGTGGTGGGGCTACACACTTGCTTTAGTTGGCTCCGCAGCCGGTCCTCAGTGACGCCAAGGGCCCTCATGCCCCGTGCTCGGCATGCGGCCTGCAGCTCCTTGACATTCAGGCTGTCCACTCCTTCCTCTGCGATTAGCTGGAAAGGAAGGAGACAGCTACATTTGACAAGGCCAGCAGAAGTGGTGTGCTAGAAGTCAGGTGCAGTGGTGCATGGCTGTAATCCCAGCACTCAGGAGGCTGAGGCAGGAGGATTGCCATGAGCTTGAGGCCACCAATTTGGCCTATAAAGTGAGTTCTTCTTCTTTCTTTTTTTTTTTTTAATTGTGGAAAGATCCACTTTTATTTTATTTTTTAACAAAGTGAGTTCTACATACCATGTTTCTTTCTTTTTTGGTACCAGGGATCAAACTCAGGACCTTCATTGCCAGGCAGGCACTTATGACACTGAGCTGTCTCCCCAGCAGCCCTTACAAAGTGAGTTCAAGACCAGCCTGAAAGCAAGCCCTGTCTCGTAAAGGACCACTTCCCCCCAAAAAGTGGATGTGCTAATTTTACTACTCCAGAAACCAAGTTTCAAATCAGAAACCCTTTCCTAATGGACTCTGCCAACAAACAAGAGTAGCAACCAATAAGTACATGCACTGGCACATCCATGCATGGGTAATTTTTATGGCTTCATGCACCAATTATAAGTTAAATGACAGGAAAGACATGAAGTAAAGAATCAAGCAACAGACACAGTCTGCATGGCCAGAGCTCACCTTGTCATCAGCTTTTATGGACCGCAGCCGCATGGTGAGCTGGAAGCGCAGGAAGTTGTTGGTGCCGATGGACTGCAGCTCCAGCAGCTTGCACAGTGCCACCAGCTGTGGGCGTGTGAGGTTATCCAGGGTCAGCTCATCCTCGAACAGCTTGGAGAAGCGCATGATTTCCTCATTGCTGGGCCTCTCCCCTGTCTCACGGATCTGTGGAAGCAGCCCACAGCTGGCTCACCCTGTGATCAGCAGGTGGGTTCTCCAGCCTTGCTTCTGGTCCAGCACCCATCCCCATGCTCCTCCAGGCCCTGCACTCCCACCCCCTTCATTGGGCAAGGCCATGTTTTGGGTGGCAGGTTGGCTCAGCTGGTGCAGACACACAGCTGTTGACCTGCAGCTCTCTCCTGGGACTGAGCACAGGATATGGGCAGCCAGCTAAAGCTGTCCCAGGAGCCCCTCTGTTAAGTGTTACCCAGGAAACCAAGAGAGAAAGGCAGAGCCTGATGAGACCCAGCCTGCTCAGAGCCACGTGACACCTTCTGGAAGAATGCTGAGAAATCCTGAGTGGCGCTGCCCTTGGCCGCCTTGTTCTTCAGGGCCATTTCCTCAATGGTGTCCTGGAGGAACTTGGCCAGCTCCAGCTTGACCCGTAGCTCCTTCTTCAGCCGTTCTTCCTACAAGGGCGCAGGCCGGAGCTCAGCACCCTATGCTTCCTGCCTGGCACCCACAGGCAGGGCAAGGTGCAAGGGTGCTCACATCTAAAAGCTGCACTTTCTGAAACCCCCCACTCTGTGCCAGGGCCCATTCTTCCTTCCTTTCTTTCCTTCTCCCTTTTTTCTTATTCTAACAGTAAAATACCCATGATTATTAAAAATGTATACTATTCAGATAATAATGTTGAGCTTACTTCCTGTATAATAGGGTAATGGTTGAACTTCTCCTCTGGAATTAAGCCCAGGGCTTTTGCACTAAGCTACATCTTCAGACCTTTTTTTTTTTTTTTTTAACTCTTTATTTTGAGAAGGCTTTTTTTTTTGGTGGCCCAGGCTGCCTTAAGGGCAGGTCTGGTAAGGCATGTGAAGCTGGGGATCAAACTGCAGTTGGTATCCTGCACCTGGCTGCATTTGCATAAACAGGTGCTTAAACAACTGAGCTAACCAGCAGGTCCCCTTTACTCTTTATTTTGTGACAGGGTCTAAGTTGCCTGGGATGGGAAAAGATTATTGGACAGGACTCCAATTGGTGAATACAAGGGTGGCCAACCATTGTTCATTAATAAAGGGCCCCCAATAATCTCCATAGTCTTTTGAGACACATCCAATAATTTGGTCATTTAAAAAAAAAAAGGGGGCAGCCAGATAGCTCAGTGGATTAAAGTGCCTGCTTAGGCAGATGCACAGGGACCCATTTGATCCCCAGGGTACGCTGAGATGGCAATGAGTCTGGGCATGGTAGTACATGCCTGTGATCGCAGCACTGGGGAGGCTAAATGTAGGGGGATCATCACAAGTCTGAGCCGTGTCGTGAGAGATGTACACCCTGTACGAAATACATTAAAAAAAAAAAAAAGATAAAGCTTATGCTGCCTGGCAAGTGTAAGATCCTGAATTCGATCCCCAGCACCCCCCCAAAAAAGAGAGAGACTGGTTAAAAGAGTTGTTTATGTCAAAATAAAAATTTAAGTGTTGTAGCCGGGCGTGGTGGCGCATGCCTGTAATCCCAGCACTAGGGAGGCTGAGGCAGGAGGATTGTTGTGAGTTCGAGACCAGCCTGAG
>PVKA01017820.1:0-45019 GCA_004027165.1 Ctenomys sociabilis | reverse complement strand
GTTGAATGTCAATGGAGTGCCCACTTTTGACAGGTGTAGACAAAGGAAGGGTTGTAGAAAGAAAAAATCATGATGTGTGTGTATAGACAGTACAGTTAGGATAGATAACGCTGTGCTTCTACATAATTCTATGATAGGCAAGATCTGCACTAATGGTGGTTGGACAGGATATTATGTCGGCTTTTAGTGCTATGGTCATTCACTAGGTAAATAATTATTGAATTTTTGATATAATTTCAGCTATAAAAAACCTGTAAATATAATATCATGTATGCACCTTGTACAATACGAAAACGTTATGAAAACAGTTTGCTATGTATTAATTCATCGACTCTGTATAGTTAAGGTGTTTTGAAACTGTCTGATTGACATTTGTATTTTAATAAAATAAAAATAAATGGAAAACAAAAAAAATTAAAAAAATTAAAAAAAAAAAAAGAAAAATCAAGACCGAGATGGGTCAAGTAAACTGGCCAACATCACAGAATCAGTGAGTGAAGCAAAATTTAAACGAGAGAGTTACTCTTGATACTGTACACCTGACTGTGGATCTTTAATTTTCACATATACAAAAAAATCATTTTGTATAAATAAGACTTTTGCAAAAGTTTCTGGGTGCTGAGTTTACAGACAAGACTCAGGAGCAGATGTCTCACACTACTATAGATCACGTTTTGTCGTCCGTGAACTGGAAGGTCCACCACATGCCAGGGATGTCTGCCTAATGATACACTTGTGCGCTCAGTGGGGATGTCCATGAAACAGAAGTCATCTTCTTAACTAATAAGAGGGGAACAAGGCATCAAAGTTTGAGTTCATAAGAAAATCCTAATAGGAACAGATGTTCGCTTAGTTAAGACAGGAAGCTGCCAGTACTGAAGCCTACTGAACCACACCAGTAGTGAAATAATAAACCCAGAATGACAAAATGAGCTTCCAGCATGGCGGCAATGCCTTGCAGCGCTCACATTATAAATACCAACATTAAATGGGTGAAATACAAAAACCACCTCTTAACAGTCTAATCTTGAGAAAATGGCTATCATCTCTCTATGAATTATTCAGGAGTTGGCTGAGATCACATAGAATTTTGAAGACATCAGACTAGACTTTTATCTTCATAAGAAAAGAAAATTTTCCCTACAGCTGAATAACCACAGGTAAACTCAAGAGTAGGTTTTTCCCTCCCCTTTGTTTCACCTAATCATATTTTACATATGGTATTTCTCTAAATGTTTAGGAATAAAGATAGCTTTCACATGCTGTTGTATCATGTCTTTATTAGTCTCTGGAAGGTGGAATACAAAATTAATGGTCCCTGTCTCTAACTAGTGAGACTTCATTCCCTCATTTGCGCGGTGTACTAACATTTGAATTTCCTGCAGTCATCTTCTTTCCCTCTAATTTCTTTGGTAGTCAGGATGTTGACAGCGAGTTGAGTTGGAGTTGCTGACTTCTCTTCTTACGACTGTGAACTCCTTAAAATAAAGGTCACCCTCCTAGCAGAAGCAGATGCTGTATATCAGCTCTACTTTCTTTTTTTCTGCCAAAGCCTGGCAACCAGCAGTGAAAATTTTCATGTTTAGATGGTTTATTAAGCAGAAGAAAGACATCCAGAAAGAAGAAAGCCAACGTCCTCTGTCTGACACAAGCATCAGGGTTAACAGGAACCACTTGTTCAATGTGCATAACTGTGCCTGCTAGATGCTTGCTGGGGGAGAGCAATGTGAGGTTGATCTGAGTAGCAGCTTAATCTTTTAGAAGCAAGCAGCCTCAAGTGCCTCTCTTAGGCAATCAAGGACCACAAAGGAAGACACTGACTCCCCCCGAACTACCCCTTCTAACCTATGTGTCATAATTTCAGAGAAACAACAAAGCCCTCCCAAACATTCACCAGAGACCCATCAGAGGTAGAAGGAAGCAGGTACCTTCTGGTTCACTTTGGTGGCAGCCACAGTCAGATTGTGCAGATCCTGGGGATTACAATCAGTTTCATTCATGCAGCAACTGGGAGGGATGCCGTGATTCGTGAAGTAGTCGCTGCTGCTCCAGGTGGTGTAGTTCTGCACACCACAGCAGCTCAGCTATTAACAGTGCAAAGGAAAGAATCAAAGAGTGACAGATCAAAACCATTGTGGTTCCCTCTCTCACTGCCCTGTAACCTTTCAGAGACAAGTTTAGGCTGAGCTCCTAAGACAACATGTGCAGCTCCACTGAGTAAAGATGAACTGCAGCTCTACTATCATTCATCTTCACTGTGGTGCCCATTTGAATTCATAGAAGGAAGTGAGCCAAGGTCACACATCCCTTAGCTTTCTTACCACCTCCACAGAGGAAGCAGTGCTTCTTGGGCTGGCCTAGGCATGACAGTTACTGTGGGAGTTGGGTGCTGTTAAAGATGTACATGAGCTGTGTCAGGATGGTTGATAGCGGAGTTGATGTAATCATTGTTTTAAAAAGCTCTCTGCTGGATCTACAGTAATAAGGAAGTAGGTGGTTTGGGGAAAAAAGACATGCATAAAAGGAAAGAGCTGGTGTTGATAAACCACAACCAATGGCCTGCATCTTTGTGTAAACAGAGTTGTACTGAGATGCAGACAGCCATGCACAGTGTCTGTGGCTGCTCTTGTGCTGTGGTGGCAGTTAGATAGTTATTACAGAGTGTAAGGTCCCCATACATTAAAATATTTACCATTTAACCTCTTACTGAAAGGTTTTGCCCTAGAGAGAATACTAAAGCTAGTAGGGTGAAGATATATTTAATTAGTGAATGTGAGCTATAAGAGTTTGGAAATTTACTAAAATCTACCAAAAATATTGTTTCTAAAATATGTATTAAACAAACAAACAAAAAAAAACACAAACACCTAAAAATCAAGAAAAAGTAAAGCCAAAAACTTCGTCAGGGATTCTGAAGGGTAGTCAGGCTTTGGCGTTAGGACACATCACCTGTGACCACTTGTACACCTAATGGATCCTCAGTTTTTTCTGGGTCCACACTATACCCACACTAATCTGTCCCAGAGTGCCAAGCTTGTCATCTATCCTGAAAAACTGATTCCAGAGAATCACACTTGGATAAACTAGACTGTCAAATGCTTGCTGACTAATGCCTTTCCAGATTTTAAGGGTGGAGGGGCTGTCCTTGAAATTCTCTCATAATCCTTACTGATGCAAGGTATCCTTAACGGTGTGATCATCCCTAACTCAGATTCAGTGGAGAGCTTGATCCCGGGCATATGCTAAGAATTAACTCTCAATACATGAACTGGACCAAGAGTGGGACAACAAGAACCAACTGCAAATGCTGAAGCCCAGACAGTGCATCCTCATCTGCTGCCTTGAACTTACGCTGCGCTGCACATGGTCCACAGCCCGGCTCCTCTCATCATTGCCATTGTAGTGAACTATAGCATCCATGTAAGTCCTCAGGAAAGTGTCCTTAATCTATAGAAGAGGAAGAAGAGGGGTTGTGTAGCTTCAGTCCACTGTAGCCCAAACCAACTCAGGTTTACAGCAATGTCTACCACCTGATAGCCTGTTCTAATAACTTCTGCTTAAGCGTAGGTCAGAGAGGGAATGTTCTGAATTGTGAGGCAAAAACTTAGCAAGAACAATTTACAAAATTGCTGCTCTAGCTACTAATCTTGGCCTGGTGAATAGCCAAACCTCAGCCATAAATTCTCCAGTTAATTTTTTGAAGGGAATATGCTCATCTTTCTTTATTTCTTTTTTTTGAAATATGTATTTGGTACAGGGTCTCACTACACAGCTTGGACTCATAGTGATCTTTCCGTTTTCAGTCTCGCTAGTGCTGGGATTCCAGGTTTGTTCTACCACACCCATCTCGGTCACTGGCTCAGTGTACCCAAAGGCAGGGCTGGCACAGCATGTGGTGCCAGAACCCCCAGTCCTTGCACTTGATTAATAAGCAGGCACTTAATCTGCTGAGCTATCTTGCCATCATTTCATCTGTCTTTCTATAACTTTCTTTGCCCTTATGAGGAAGACATAATAAAGGACAGGCCATTAGGGTGACAGGAATACTGATGTGTTATTATAAAACTGAACCCGATTGTATCATAAAGCAGTGGGGTAACCAAGTTTCACTTGTCTTCACTGAGGCCAAAATAAAGAAAGCTAAAACACAAAAACATTTCTTGTTGATAAAATTTAATAAATACACTCTTCTCTATGAACACATTTGACCTTGGGGTACCATTGAAGCTCTGTTCCCCTGCAACCTGATGACAATGGTGTATTAACAGGCAAGCTGGCTTACAGTACAACTGAACCCTGATCAATGAAATGCCTCCAGAATGGGAGGATACAAACTGACAATATTTACCTGGAAGGATGTTTAGGGCTAAGTATGGTGACCTTCTTACTTAGTCTTTGCTGAAATACTGGACACTATATCTAAGAAATGGTTATAATGGATAAAGAGATACTCACTATAGGGACCTTCTAAGCCAAGATGACTATTGCACCTGCACCATCTCGCGGGTTGGGGACTTATGCACTGAACAGACCTTGGACGAATCTGAGGATTCATGCTAAAGAAACAAGTCTGCATCTCTTAGAAAAACAGCACTAAGTGTGATTGATTGTCACTATGTAAGCATGACTGTTTAGCTAAACTCAAGACCATAACTGACCAACAGAGACTGGCACTGCAAACCCTACCTGTTGGCAACTTAAGCACTTTAGATGAAGAGGTTAGGGAGACGAGGACTTCTTAAAATCTAGGGAGTAGTAACCATTTTTACCCCCAAGCAGGGCATGGTGACTTCTACAACTCAGAGAGGCTAAAGCAAGAGAGTCACAAGCTTGAGCCCAGATTAGGCAACTTAGAGAGATACCTGTCAATTTTTTTTAAAAAAAGGGCTGTGGATGTAGTTCAGCACAAAGGCTTTGGGTCCCATTTTCCAAAATAAATATATCTGAAATCCCTAGTATTAGAGCAGTAACCCAAGAGAGAAGTGGACAAGGCCACCAGCAGGAGTGTTGCTAGTGTTCATAACTGCTCATGGAATGCCTGTTAGGGCTGTGGAAGCCATAGTCTCATTGGGTTTCACACCACCTAGGAATAATAATAGGGATGCTGCAGTTTAGATCTGAAATGTCCCCAAAGGTCCATTGTGTTGAAAGCTTGTTTGCCAGCTGATGGTGCTGTGGGGAGCAGGTGGAAGCTTTAGGAGATAGGGATCACTGTACTTTTGGAGGGAGACAAGTCACTGGAGCCATGTTCTTGAAGAAAGTATTGGGACTTCTGCCACATTCCTCTCTTTGCTTTCTGGCCAACATCAAGCAGGCAGTTTCTCAAACATACGCTGCCCCAAGATGTACTATGTTGCCACAGGCCCAAAGCAACAGGGCCAAGCAACTACACTGAAACCTCTGATATTCTGAGCCAATATAAACCCTTTCATCACTCAAATTATTTATCGTAGGTAGTCTGTTATAGCAATGGAGAGGTGACTAACACAGAAGGTCTAATTCTCCACATGGCGCTCATGTGAAATGGGTTCTGGAAGTCAGCTTTGGCATCTGAGGTGCCACCTCCAATAAAGGAAAACTCAGCACAAGTGAGAAAAAAGCAGAATTCATGGTAAGCTCCTGGGAACTTAATTCAGCCAAGCACAATAGAAGGGCCTGGCAAGGGATGATGGCAGCCTTTCAAGAGCTACAGTAGCACTCTTCCACACTGTGTTCTCAGCCTATATCTCACTGTCCTGTTCTTATATATGCTTCTCTATTTCTGCCTTTACAGCTATATGTGCCATACAACAATGGTTATGAGGCCGCCAGGCCATTAGTTTGGTTTGGGCTTCACAGTCTCAGAGATTTTGTTACACTGAAACACACACGTGCCTTGATAAAGCAGCTCATTTTAAACAAGTATTTCATCTATATTGTAGGTTACTACTTTAAAATAGAGTAGAGAACCATTTTATGTAACAGCTACACAGAAACAAAGAGAGTGAGGAGCCATAATGAAGGTTGGGAGTTTTGTGAAATTCCTGCATGTAGAATTTCACGAATTTTCAGGCCATATTGCATCACATTTGGAAGGTGATGCCACCACTGTGGAAACCAGCTAGCATCCATGCACTCTGCACATAGTTCAAAAGCTCTTTCAAAACTCGTTTGACCTGAGCACTCACCTCATGGCGGAACACAAACCCCGAAATGCCAGCAACAAGCTCAGCCAGGAACACCAGCGACAGGAACATGGCATACTGAAAAACAAGTAGATAAGAACCAAGTCAGATGGCAGGATTAAGAGAAGAGCATTTTTTGAGTGAGTTACTTCTAACCTGAAGAAACTAGATAAGCCCTCAAACTCCCTGGACAAAGTTTTAAAAAGTTTTAAAAGGTTCCTCTTCAGATTTACCCATATGAACCTTAAGAGAGGACTGAGTGTGTCTGATATGAACTAGCATTTGGGCATACACATGTTAAGGAAAGGTCACCACAGACTAGCACTGTGACTAGCAGATCAGTTCAACCAGAAGAAACACGGGAGGGCCATTTCCAGCTAAGGTGTTGGCTATAGCTAACATCACAGTCTTCGAGCTACAGAAAACAAAAGCTGATCTACAGGTAGTAGAACATAGTTCTATCATATCAGAGAATCGTTTCCGCCTTCTTCATGATTAGCCAACTACATCTTCGAGTCCAACCCCAGAGCTTGTTCTGCTTTGTGACTGCCCCAACTACTGGAACGACTTCATTTCCATGGGCTACAAGTCTGCCTGCTTCTTTCTGTTTTTTAAATTTTTTCTTTGCTTGTTGGTTATTGCTTCCCTAGAACAAATTTGCATGTGCTTATCCATATTCTCAGCAATAGTGAATTATAAGATCAAGAAAAACTGCAAGGAGGTTTCTCTGTAGGGCCCCTGCATCCATAATTTTCTACAGGGGTTTAAAAACCATCATGATCTCAATTTCAAGCCCATGTGGCCAGTGATGGTGGCACAGGTCTGCAATCACAGCCCTCTGAGGGCCGAGGCAAGACAATCAACCCAACTCTGAAGTCACCTAGGACCATACAGAAAGAACCAGGCTTAGGTTGCTTGTTCTCCTTCCAGAGTGACAGGTTCTTCTTGTCTTGAACAAAGAACTGGACGAAACAAACAAGAAGCAGTCGTCATGTTTATCTGAGCAAGTGAAAGTGAAGAGTGGCAGAGAAACTGGCACTGAAAGCAAGCCTGGACCAGCTAAGAGAGTAAGAGCAAAGCTAAAAGTACATGCTGTGTCTGGGAAATATAGCATGGGCAAGTGTTCGTTCTGCCTCTAAGAGAGGAGAACACAGCCTCTCTAGTATACATGAGTCCTTCACATTTGTGCGCATAGCCAGGACGGTAACTTGCTGGTTTTCTGCATTCAGGAAAACTCACCACTTTATTTTTATATAAAAGGGCTACAAAACCACTTCATTAGGAAACTTACTCCTCCAGTCTGGACTCAGAGGCCAGAATGTGTACAGAAGGCAGTACTTCTTCAGTACGCTGGTCATCCCTGAATAACCATCCTCAGCACTTCCTGTTGGGGCTACTCAGTTCTCTATTTGGGACATTGCATGGAATTTGTAGCCTTTAAAAAAGCAAAGACTGTATGCTACACTGCTAACAAAATTTGCAAGTATCAAAAACCCTTAGTGCTTCTCATCTAACGCTGCCTGCATTTCCTCAGGTGACTGCACACGTGCATGAGCACGTGCAAGTTCAGATATGTTACACGGTACTTCGGAGATATTAAGGGTTTCCATTTCTTTGACTTTGAAAAGCACATAAAGGGAAGGGGAGATGATTCCTTACCAACATGGCATCTATCTTACAATCTGCTTCTTCTCATCTCAAAATGAAATACAACAGTTCTGAATACTTACGATAGTCTTAAATGGTTCTATGGAATTTGGATGGACTGCACATGGCCACATTACTTACCTATAAAGTATACATATATGCACAGAATCATAAAATTTGCCTTAGTTACTGGCACATATATTTAAAGAAGGAAATACCATCTTCAAATACCAATTTCTTTCTAAATAGTAACAAAATTCTCTACAAATACACTGTAGCCACTAAAATATGAAACATGTAGTCATGATCTTCTATTCTATCTGCCTGCTGCCTCTCTCTCTCTCTCTCTCTCTCTCTCTCTCTCTCTCTCTCTCTCTCTCTGCATAAAACCTAATTAGAAGCATACATTACTCTAGGGAGAATCTTATATCAGCCCTAGAATCCAACAGAAACTTGTGTGGGAAACTCACTGTCAAGAGGCAAGTACGAGAAAGGACATTAGTCTTTGTGGTCAGAACACCTCCTAAGACTAGTTCTTAAGTAAAAGGCAGTCTCTCAGGGCCTCCACAAAGCAAGAATAGTTATTACCAGTGGTTTTGCAGTTCCTGAAGTGAAATGACGACCATAAAATTCTAGACTGATAGTTCATAAGGGACTTCTACTTCATGATCCAGATCAGCAGTGTTCTGTGTCTGGCCGTTCCCTTGCCTCCAGGAACTTCCAGAGTAGCTACTGCCTCCACAGAAGGCTTTCCAGGGAATTCCAACACTGATCTGGAGTTGAGGACCACAGACTAAAAAGAATCTCTAGTGATTATGCAACGCACCAGAACCTAAGACTCAGGATGCTGGAAAAAAGTGTCTGAGGACAAAAGCAGAACTGTCCGCGTGTGCCTCATTATAGTTTTTCCACCAGATTGCAAGAGCTGCTGTAACCCAAGGCATTAGTTTCCTCTGTGGTGTGTAGGATAGAAGGCAGCCAAGTCATGCACCACATGTATGAGGTTCGCAACAAAGACACTGCCTTATCAACCCCCTTGCTCCTTTTGGAGTGAATTATTATCACAACCATAAGTGTCACCAGGTGACACTATTATTACAACCCCTGCTCAACAAGGACAAGCAACAAGATCTCAGTGGAATCTGCTTCTCCATTTCCAAAATAACTCATTTCATAAAAAAATTCTTCTGTGGAGACAGCTGTTTGCTACTTTTTTGATTTTTAGGGCCAGCTTAGTCTACCCTGAGGGTGGGGCTGGTGTGGCATGTGGTGCTGAAGATTGAACCGCCATCCCATGCCTACCTAAGCTTGCCTAAGAAGGCACTCTGGACTGCTAAGCTATCACTCTGGCCCCTTTGCTACTTTTTTATTTGTAAAACCCTTTAACATTAAACCTCATCAAAGAAGAACACAATAAAAAGAAAATTAGGCAATTGGTTACCAGACTGTTAAAAATCATACCAATACCCTTTCAATATTCTTCCCTCAGGCCAGGGATACAACTCAGCAGCTAGCACCTGCCTGGCAAGTATAAGGTCCTGAGTTGGATCCCCACTACAAAAAAAATCTACACTCATCCTTTGAGATACTACATCACTTGTTTGTCTGCCGTATTTAGAGGACAGGCATCCAACAACAGTCCTGGTAGCTGATACATGGCAATGCATCCATCGACTCTCTCATTGGGATGCTGAGGCCTCACTCAGCTTCCATAGCACTGAGACAGGGACCGTGGGTTTTGTGCAGAGCATGCAGATACACCTATGCATGGCCACGCTCAAGAGGCAGGAAGAATTTCTCCAAAGGAACTTAGACATGAAAGGGTACTTATACTCTGGATGATGCATTGCCCACTAAAGCTGTATGTCACATGTTTGAGGAGATTGCTTAGCCAGAGTTCAAAACTAGGTCAGGGCAATGTGCCAGGAAGACATCAATGGCCTATTAGAACTACTGGTCAGTAGTTTGTCACCATTTACCTCAAGAATTGAGACTGGGTTTATTGGGCCAGGCTATTATAGGGATTGTTTTTCTTACTGGGTGGGCTAGATAAGCATCTGGGCTAAAATTAGAATCAATAAATATGAAGATTTTGTTTATGGCCTCCAGAAGGGTTATTTCATCATATTATGATGTGGAATTTTACAAATAACATAGAAGGCAGGATTATGTGGTGACCTACTCACCAGTTTCAGCATCCATGGGCTTCCACGGCATGTAGCAAAGCATCCAAACAAGCCAAAAACAACAATAGTGGTGCCGGTTCCAATGAGCACATAGGGAGCATTTGTGGAGTTCTCAGCAATGAGGGAGATATAGGTGCCCAGAGTAAGTTTCCCCCAGACTCCAACAGCCAACAGGATCACCCCAGTGATCTAAAAAGGAGAAGAAGGGAGTGTTAAACCACTGATAAGAGCAATACAGAGGTCATGTGACCTCTGTAAAAAAACTTGGAAGAAGCAAGTTTTCACGAACAAGGTGGAATCTACTGGAAGATTCCCTGAGCAGTGGGAAATGTTAGAGATCATGAACCAAAACTGTCACAAACAATAAAGACATTTTGACACTGTACAATTAGATTTGACCTTTTTATGATTCTGTATGTAATGATTGTGTTTAATGGGAAGTCATGCCAATAATAGGAAACACAAAAGCTGCTCTAAAAATACATCATGAGACAGCTCTTAGAGCTTTCCTTCAGCTGCCTCATGACACTAAGTTGGGTACAATCCCAGGAACAACAGTAGCCATCCTCTTTGAAAGCATGCACGTATATGTTTGAAGGATTGCCTATGTTTTAAGAACAAGGTGATTCTCTTTAACCATTAATACCAAAATCTCTACAAAAACAAAGCATTCCAAATACCACTGAATCCTTATTGATGTGCTATTTCATTTATAATATGCTATTCAAAACTTTTGTACTCTTCTATGTGCATTTGTATTATGCTTAAGATTTTGGTTTTTAACTAAGATGGTCTTCATTACTTTTTTTTCAGGTGAAACAGTATATTTAAATGAATTCCTAATTTTTACTCTTATTGGGAAAATTTTAATGGTATTTGATACTAATGTTTAATGTAATGTTTATTATAGTGTTGCACTGAGAGTCATAAATAGTAACTGTTACATGATAAAAAATGATGTATTATAGTCATGAGGGTTAATTTATAATTATTGCCAGTTTGTTAAAATAGCCTTCCATATTATTGTTAAAAAGTCCGTGTTTTGCCAATTAAAAAAAAAATATATATATATATATATATATATATATATATATATATATATATATATATATTATGCTATTCAATATAAAACAACAGAAACATCTCAGTAAATCCTGGAGTCAGCTATAATGCAACTTGTCCCAGCCCAGCAATCAATCCAAAGAAAACCTATACAACATGTCTAAACTCTAGAACCTGGCATCAGTCAGGTCCTTACTTCAGGGCACATACATGGAACTGCATGTTATGCCTTCTTCTCCATTCCCTTTAGGCTATAGGCTTCAATGACTTTGGCTGCTGAATTCGTGCATTACTTTGTGCGCCTAATCATTTCCCCAGCTGAAGCATATCTCCTTCACTTCAACTGCTTGGGAATATTCAAATTGATAGTTTTCTAAGGATATAACTGTATGATGCTTGAGAGAAACTTACATGTTGGAGGAAGCCCTTGCCCAGTTTTGCCCTATCCAATTGCCCAACATTTGATAGCAAAGGCCAGATACTGCCTGGACCACTTAGGTGAATATGACCATGCCAGGTTTTCCTCTGTCAATCACCTCCCCATTCCTTAATATCTGTAAGTGACCACCACCAAATGCATGCTGCAGGGGCCAGGGAGATAGCTCAGTGGAATAAGTGCTTGCCTGGCAAGTATGAGGTCGTGAGTTTGATCCCTGGTACCAAAAAAAGAAAACAAGCCCTTGATCAAATGCATGCTGTACCATAAACCAAATGGCTGGACCAGTTGAAAACGTCCTGGCCTCTCTCCTTTATACTCTGCAGGGGTTTCTTTCTTTCTTTTCTTTTTTTTTTTTCTTTTTTTTTTTTTTTGGTGGAACCAAGGATTTTTTTGGTGGAATCAGGCCTTTGTGTTTGCCAGGGAAGCACTTATTCTACTGAGTCATCTCCTCTGCCCCCTCTCCTTTATACTCTGCAAACAGTGTAGTTTGGAACCATCAAACTCCACTATTGGCTTGTTTCTCTGTGCATAAAGAATGGGCTGTGTATGTGTCTTCATATCAGATAAGGGTGAGCTCTACCTATGTGGATACAAAAGTCAGCAAAATACAACAAAAGCTTGGTGATACTTTGCTGCCCACCCCCATAGTCTCACCCACACTGTGAATGACAAAATTACATTTACATTAGTAAAAGTTTGAAGAACTGTGCTGCTTTTATTAAGACAAAAGCAAACAATTGTGCTACAGTCTTCAGGAGAAAGTGTTTGACACTAATATTTGGGAGAAAATAACCCAATTGAGGGGAACTGCCAAAAGGGATAGCCTTAGAGAACTGAAGAAAACCATAAACGGACTCTACCCAGAATTCCCAATCCTCTGGTGACACCTGGTGGTAACTGAGAAGACGTACTTTCCTTGAACAGCCTCTGCTATACTACTCCAGATGAAAGCATATGATGCTTTTACGGACTACAATTAAAATATTACAATTCTGTTCTGAAATCATTTAGTACAAGGAATCAATGAAGACTAGTAGAAAAGGACAGAGCTGTCTCTTATTATTCAGTGCCTAGCACAGCTCAGGCACAGAGTAAATGCTTGCTATTCATGGACAAAAAATACATTTCCTATCTCCGGGTCTTAGTGACTATATTTTATCAAAGCAGAATCTATTAAATGCCAAATATTTATAAAACATCTACACCAAATGCTCACTGTGAGGTCACTTAAAATGGACACAGAAAGAAGCTCTACTTATACTTTCCATGTCAGCATTGCAAAGATAAATCTGTAAATATCACAATGTGAATGTTTTGGAAAAAAAAAACCAGTTAAGCAACTTTTAGCTGAATGCAGTCCTCATCAGAGACTTCTGACTTCATGCGATTGCTCCCAAAGATTCAGTAACACTTAACATGCACAAAGTATACTACAGGCTACCACTGTCAGTCACTATAATATAACTGCTTTCATGAAAATGATTACTACTGATCAATTACAAGTCTAATAGTTATTAGATGACTAATTATTTCATGAGTTCAGCTACCATAACAGATATATATATATATATATATATATATATATATATATATATATATACACAAAAAGCAAACATGAATTCAGATTTTTAAGTTTTACAGTATTATGAATATTTTCTTTGGGAAAAAACATTCATCCCAATGTTTTCTATATGAAGCATATATACAGCTGGTCTTCCTGAACAGTACCAAGACTATGGTACCAACTTTTAAAAATATTCATATAATGTAAATCACATAAATATATTCTTGGAAAAAGACATTTGTGGACTTCAGTGGTACCCCTTACCATTTGCCAGTGGATGCAAAAAAGCACAACATTGCTTTTTTGCAGGCATCACACTGCACAGGAGAAAGTAACATTCTGGTCTTGAGGAAGTTTGCCTCAAAAGAACTCATTTTCTGGATAATATGAGACCGAGTTATATAAGCTCCTTTCAACAACAATGTGGCTACGAACCTAAGGTTAAGCCACATAGAAAAAAAGTCTTCTCTAATGTAGCTACTGTCACTCAAATACTCCTGACAAGAGAATCTCTGTTGTTTCAAAGCCCCAACTCCACATATATAAACCCAGGCCCCTTTCATACACATTTCAGCTAGCCTTTTTGTCTGTATCTCCCTTGCTACCCTTTATGTATCCCATATAGTTTCAGAAAAACTGAGCTGCTCTCCATTCAGTTTCCAACATTTGGTCATGATGATATTGCTTAGAATCCCTATTCTTTCTACCACGTCCTGCCTATGAACTACTCTCTTGTAGTACACAGTGTACCTCCTCCTTCCGGCATCAACTTACCCTGTACTATGCTGTGGTGCTGCTATGACCTGCTCCTTCCATGCACATCCAGGACCATAGACATACTGTGTGCTTTGAGCAAAGCCTACTTCTAGTACATGCCTGATGAATGAATAAAGAACTAACAGTAGAGTTAAAAAAGAGAAAGAAGTTTTGTGTTAACCTTCCATCTATTATATCCTCTGAATGTGTATGAATAGCTCTGAAAACTGGTAAGAATGCCAATCTAACTCATTTCACAGGCCAGTAATCCGGGGGGAATAACAGTGCTAAGGAGAAAGAAGAAAAGATTCAATAGACAAGGGAGAAAACCATTGCGCTGCAGTGTGCCCTTACGTGAGTGAGGCCTCATTCGCTGGCGCTAATGTGTGGTGGACTTTGGGTGGATGTCAGAAAAAATTTCTGGGTACTTGAGAGTAACATACTATAAATAAAGGATAAGGATATACTTTCTCACATTTTTCAAGTATAAAAATGTTTCTTACCAATGATAAGAAATATACAAAGACAAGCCAAAGACAAAAGTCACTGTCATCTGTGTCACATTTTTCTTGGTTTCTACCAGTATGTACTCACTCATATTTACATGTTCCTTTGCAAATACTCACTGGAGGGCCATTTCTCAAACATGGCATTTCAAAATAAAAAGCAACAGACAGGTTTCTTTAACATCTATCTTGGAAAAACAGATCTATCTTGAAAAGCAATTTTATATCCCAGCTCCTCAGAGCCCTCAAATTCCTAAAGCATCCTACATTATCTTTTACCCCTCACAGTTTTGTTTATTTCTCAGAAGAATTAAATAACAAGCAGCCCATGCTGTGGTTTGAGTTAGAGTCAGCTCAGAGTTCAGTGATAAACCACAAAAGTGGCCTGGTAAAGGCCTTCCACTACCTGCCAGGCTCCAACTTACCACAAACCAGGAGGGCAAGGCCAGTACTGCAGAACTCACTAGGATGCTGCTCTGCATCTCTTGCTTGTTCACAGCATCTTATTTCCTGTGTGTTTACACTACAGCTCAAATGTATAGGGAGCAGAATACCACTAGCTGCTACTAATTTAGGCTTGGTGATGAGGCTGAGTAAAAATGTAATTGTAACACCAGATAAGTTAGAACTAGAAAACATGTTGTGTGATAGTACACATGACAAAATGATACTGAAAGAAAACCATGGAGAGGTTTGGCCATGTACGGAGAGGTTTCCAAAAGGCTCTGGAAGAGAATTACAAGAGTTCATTTGAATTCTACTATGCATGTTTGAAGATGAGGGAGCAGGTAGAAATGATTCTCCTTATTCCTAGTAGGTCAACTTGGCTAATGCTGCCAAACTTGCAGTATCTTGATCCTCAAAGTAGAGCCAGGACTAGAGGGCGAAACGACTCAAAGACATGTGATTTCCTCTCACTGTCCCCCCTTTTTTGCATGCAGAGCACAGAGGCTTTCATTCAACTACTATAGCTGCATTTCTGCTGATGAAGGTTGGGTCTGATGGGGAAAATCCATACTTCCTTTTGCAAAATCCGTAATACCTTTTTTGTGAGGTCAATGGTCTAAGTGGGAGTTCCTATTTAGTATATCATACAGTTTGAGAAAATTTAATAGGCAATAGAAAATTTGTACAGGCACAAGCTACCTGGAAAAAACCCTTTCCTAAGAAGATGTGTGGGATATAAATCACTGTATCTAAAAATGGAACAAAAGATACACAGAAGGGATAGCAGGCAGAAATCTCAACTAAATCGCATTTGTGGTGCAAGCCACAATTCAATCATCCCAGAGTTCCTAGGTCAATTCCTTCTCCACAACTACACAGGGAGGCATTGTGAAATATCCTGCTCTACTCCAGATGACTCCATAACTCAGAAAAAAAATGTATAACATATAAATCTCATACACATTATCAATAGTAAAATAAATATTCCTCAGATCACAGATTTTAAGAAGTAGCCAGCAAAGTATTCTTTCAGCTAATTCTCACATGAGTATATATGCTGAGGGGACAAATGGTAGGTTTGAGTTTTTGTACAGTTTTGAAAACCTGATTCTATGAACAGAGAAAGCAAGCAGAAAGGCAAAGTAGCTAGCAGTATCCACTATAGTCTTCTCTTTGAAAAGTAACATTGAGGATTTATTATATTCACAAATTAAATTTCTATTATGGAATATATAATATACAAATATAAATTTCAGATAGACACACACACACACACACACACATACACACACTTCGGTGTTTTAAGGCGAACTACCAGAATGCATCAGGGTTTTTCACTAAGTTTAAGCACCTACTCCAGCTGGATAACAGAAAGACACTCAATGTGTAAAAGGTAGGGAAGTATAGATCTCTGGCCTGGGGCTTAGGAGACCAGACTCAAGCCTCCTCCCATTTGCCCCCTCAGCATATATACTCACATGAAAATTAGCTGAAAGAATAGTTTGCTGGCTACTTTTCTTCTTAAAATCTGTGATCTGAGGAATCTATATTTTATTACTGATGATGTGTAGGAGACTTCCATGTTGTGCATTTTTTCTGAGTTATGGAATCATCCAGAATAGAGAAGGATATTTCACAATACCTCCCTATGTAGTTGTGGAGAAGGAATTGACCTGGGAACTCTGGGATGACTGAATTGTGAGATCAAGAGCTGTGCTACTTTGTGCAATCACCTAAACTTTCTGCACTTCACTCACTTCTTTCTTAGCACTGTATTTTTTTTTTTTTTGTACCAGGGATTGAACTCAGGACCTTGCACTTGCCAGGCAAATCACTTCTTTCTTCACTTAAGCTCAGGAGGTGAAAAAACCTGATTTCCAAAGCCTCACCCAGCTCCAACATACTGATAGCACAAAGCTGTCTCAAATAGGAATCGACAAACTTAACTCTGTAATAAATCTATAGATGTGCCTTTAGATGTGAAAAAGAAAGTTTACAGGGTTCTCCTTGTGCCTGGCAAACCATCAAGAGTGGGAAAGTCAGCTCCTTCTGTACTTGAAGTTCATTCTTTTGCCATCTTGAGGCAGCACCAGGTTCCTAATAAGGAAAGGAAGAATACCTATGCATTTTTACATAGATATCTGAAAATTCAGAGGCTTAATGGTATAATCAAAGCTTCCCTTTTCACATGAAGATGGTTTATTACCTAAATAGTGATAAAACATACTTTTAGAGGTTTCTTTCTACATAAGCAGTTTGGCCAATTGAGCCCTTTTGCTCCACCATTTTTGTGTCCATGTGTACATACAGTAACATGTGTTTAAGAAAGTTTGTGTCAAAAAAAGTTCATGTTAGATACCGAGGAGGTTAGTGAGAAGAGAAAGACATGTAAGATCTTTCAAAATATTAATTTGTTCAAATTGAGTTTGAGAACCAACAAGAGGTCCAGAGACTATCTGCTCCAGGCTTGTTCTTTGTGCAGTTAGAAGTGACCAAAGGCACCGCACGTAGCATGTTCTGAAGGTACTTGAAGGAATGGGGCTGAAGTTCAGGAGGGTGTCAGAGCCACTGAGGCCAGAAGTGGAAGCATATTTCAGGAAACTGCAGCCAAGAATGGCGAGAAGGTTAAGGCCTAAGGCTGAGGAAGACCATCCTTAGAATAGGAGAGGTGGATACTGGAGCCTCATAGGACACAGGGAGGAGACAAAGATCAGAGTCAACAAGTTCATGAAGGTGGCTGCTGATAGGATAAGGGGACACAAGAGAAAGGGACTTTTTTCCCCTTTAAAGATGTACTGGAAAACAAACAACAGATCAGTTCATCAGCTTCAAACCAATTGTAAACTGGGAGGCCAAACATCTTTTCCAAGGGCCTGTACTGACTGGGCTCAGCATTCAGCTTGGAGGAGCCAAGCTAGAAACATGAAACAGGGGCTTTAGGGTAGTTTCTTCAGAGTTCCTTTGCATTAGTTTTTCATTATTAAGTATTATTAAGTTCCCCTTGAAAATATTTAAGACAGGACTTAGGTTTCTAATAGTGAGTGTCATTCTACAACTTCACCTGTCTAGGAGCAAGTGAATGAACAACCCTGACTTCAAAACTGTGGGCGTATAGCTCACACCTCTGGTTTCACAATAACCCAGTTTCATAAATAAGCACTATATAGGAGAACGTCCTTTAAGAATTGAGGCCAGCAAAGCGACGTATGAGGAGATTTATGTACTTAGAAATCAGGACAAGCTGTAGTAGCTAAAGTGACAGAAGCTTAACATTTGGGAGATTCCCTCTAGGCCCCACCGCCTCCATGAAACCTCTACGTTGACCTTACTTGTATTTAAAATCTGCTAGTGCAGGTTAGCATACAGAAGCCGTGAGAGTTCCAGGAGTGCTAACATGCTTAGCATCTTCGTCAGGTAGTGAACCACCACTGATGGATCAGTTGTGTGGAGATACTGCTTCCAGCTTCCATTCCTCAGGTAATCAACACAGAAAAGATAGGCCAAGTCCCACATGAATAAGGAAAGATGCTTCTTAAAAAGGCATCATCAAAATAAGCTCACACATCAGAGCTACACCCACAGTAATGTATGCTGAAAGTTCCTGTTGACCAAGTATTTTTCTTGCCCTCTATTGCTAACTGTGGATACAGTAAGACTTTAAAAGACATGTGGAAAAGAATAAACTTCTTAATCTTCTTTGTATCCACCAGTTACAACCTGTGACAGATTTTTCTAAGACATGCTGTTTAAACATTCTGTCTCAATGCCTACTTCAGTGAAATCACCACTTGTCTGATTGTAAGTCCTAATTTTAAATTTGAAAACTAGTCACTGTGGCTATAGTAAGTATGAGATCCCTTTAGAGATCCTGGTAGAAGCTTGATAAATACAGATTAAATCTGAGCAATGAGCTGTTCTTCTAATTAGGGTCCCTTATGCTTACTGTGTCCTCAGGTTTTACTGGATGGGAACAAACCTTGGTAAAATAATCCTAGCTACAATAATCTTAACAAATATTCCACTAAATGTGAATGTAAATGCCCGTATGTGAGAGTAGCATGCATGTCTCTCATAATTGTTATTGAACAGATTTGGCTCGCTAGGAGTTCTTATGTTTTCAAAGGGTAGAATTTTAACTGTATAACTTCCCTATAGGGATATCATCTTCTACATACCAAAAATAAAATCACGATCCATATATATATATATATATATATATATATATATATATATATATATTATATGTACATATACCCACAGCAACAAGTGGAAATCAGATGGTGAGGGGGACCCTGGATTCAGTTGTCTGTAACTATGTGTTAGTGAGGTGTGATGGATGAGGTAGTGTGAGGAATTCATGCGTCCTTATGGATGAAACCGGAGCTAATAACATAGAGAACCTGCTATTCAATGAGGAAAAGTACAGAGAAAGAAAGTATGAATTTAGCATTCCAGAACAGTATTCTTACATAAATAGCACGGTCAGATTTTTCATGGTACTTTCTCCAGAGGTGATTTCAGTGGGAAAAAAATTAAATAAAACATCTCTTAGTGATTTAATTAAATTTCTTCTTGACATTTACATGCCCACTCTACACACATACATGATACTGTCACCAAACAAGATACTGTGCACCATATACTGTTTTGGTCAACAACAGATTCTATATATACAGATAGGAAATTCTAGCCTTTTCAGTTTGCATCAATACACTCTAAGGCAGTGGCGGTGAACTTAAGGTGCTCATGCCACTGCAGCTGTTTGTTGCACTGAAAGCTCTAAAAAGGTTCATCATCACTGCTCTACAACAATCACATGATCAAAGAGCCTAATGCCTTTCCTCCAGACAAATCAGTGCTGTTTAATTACGTGTGACTATACAGAGAAAACTGACACATCAAATGTTGATAGGGCGCTACAAAAAATATCAACTTTAAGGTAACATGTTCTTGACAAAAAAAAGTCATTCTTAAGAAACATAAGGGACACAACATTCACCACTTTTACAACACTACCACCCAGGGCCAACCTCCCCAACTGTTTTTTGCCTCCACTTTTCTCCTCATGCAGTATTTTCAATGCAGTAGTTGGATTGATCCTGTTGAGGCCTCTGCCTCATAATGAAACTGTTCTTCACTGTTCTGCCTCCAAGAAAAAAGCTAATGCTCTTACTGTGCCCTGCAAGGCCCTGCTTGGCATGCCTTGGTGTGCTCTTCTAATGTGACCTCCAAAGGCTTACCCTCGCTTTCTTTACTCCAGAGCCTCTTACCCTCACTGTTCCTCAACCACTCTGGGGCCTGCTCAGGCCTCCAGTATTCTGCATTTTCTCTTCTCTCTGCTGGACTTCCCAGATCCCTCATTTCTTTAAGTGTTTCTCATCAACACGCCCCTCACTGGTGGTCCTATTCAAAACCAGAACCCTGCCCTCTAGCAGAGCTCCTGCTTTGCTTTTCTCCATTGTATACCTTCAAACATTGTTTGATTCAGTTTTGATTGTCTCCAAACATGAAGAAGAGCAGGGTTTTGCTTTGTTCACAGACTATCCATGGAGCCAAGACAAGCTGTTCGTTATAGGTACTCAGTCTATAGTTGTTAAACGATTGAAGACAAGATGTCAAGCAGGTGAGTAACTGCAAGGTGCACAGGCCATGAAGTCTATCTTCACTAGCATTTCACCAAGGAGTCCAAAGAGTGGGTCTGACAGTTGCACTTATATAAAAATCTGATCTCTGGCAATTTGTGGAGGGCACACCCAGCAGCTCTCCTTGAAAGAAGAGAGACTGTCTCCATTTTGACTGAGCCTGATCCTATTTCCTTGTATTGTTATGTAGAGAGCTGGCTAGGACTTCTGTTTATCCTTCAACTGGCCTTAAGCAATGTGTATTGGTCTAACTGAGGTGCTGGTGATAGTCCTTGAAGGTGGCATGCGTGTTTCCCTGGTAAGCCTGCTGCTCCTTAACATGAGCTGGGTGGAGACAGGATGGTAGAGCTAATGCTCCGCGCTGCCAGCTGGGATGGAGCCTTGAGACAGAGGCTATGACTTCCTGGGGCTTGAAAGACTACACCAAAGCTGAAGCCCTAGACTTCCCAAAACATTAAATATGCTATAATGCAGATTACTCTCTCTGCATATCCTCTCTGCATATGGCAGAGGCAAATGTAGGCTCCACACCTAGCTCAGCTCACAGTAGTCACCTACTTCCCTCAATTCTCAGTCCTCAAGCCACTCCCTCACTGAATAAAAACCAGGTGAGGCCCTGGGTCACTCTCTTGGTTCCGGAAAGCCATCTTCGTGGCTGGACCTAGAGCCCCTGGACTCCCCGATGATTAAAAATGTAATTTAGTGTCCTCATTTTCGCCGTGGGCTGCATGGAAAGTGGTAGATTGGAATCAACTTGATGGGATTCCAATAACATAACTTTGGGATTACAAATATTGGTTTCTTGGACTGAGATGAGGACCAAGAAGTGTCTCCTACAGCAATTCACTTGTAACCCAGCACCTTCTTTCATACCTGTCTGCTTTGGGCCACAAGAAGGAATAAATGACAGTGTGTGACTAGTTCTCTCTAGTCCATCACCACTAACGGAAAAGCAGCTTGAAGTTCTAATTTTATATAACTCCAGAGTCTCTAATTGATAATGGGTAGGAGCCACAAGAATGAACAGTATTTATATTGGTTAAGTTTCTCTCATTTTTAAATACCTATGCAACCAGGGGTCTTACTCTGTGCAAGCCACTACACTAAGTCCTTTAATACCTTATCTACCTCAGGCCTCCTGATACCTCTATGAAAGAAGTTTCAGGTAATCACCACTAAGCGACAAAACAAGTACTCAAAGCTCTGTTGCACAGGTCTTCCTGTAATGTCTTCTTTAACCTGTCTGTAGAGGGTTCTTTCTCCCCAACCTTTTACTTCCAAGTCTACTGTAAAAAAAGCTAAGAGGCCAAAGTCATCTATGCTTATGCTGACTTGTGCTTAGCAAAAAGTCCTGAGAATTTTTCTGTCACTATTAACTGTTTTGTCAATCTGAGTAAGAGACACACTGCTGACTAGATTAGCATGGTTCTGGTTGTGGCTGAACGGATTTACTGAAGACAGAAGGCCCAACCTAAGTGAGTGGCATTAACAGGATTGCACTCTGAATGGAATAAAAAGGGGAACAAAGAAGGAAGGTTCATTTCTGTTTCTACAGGGAAGCTCCAGGCTTCACCTTCACCTTGCATGTCCATTTTCTAGGTTCCAGGGCTGATTCTTCTTCAGTTTTCCACACTGACCATTCGGCGTTCAATCAGACTCTTCCTCCTGATTCAAACCTGCATAGGACTGTACAGAGGGATCCAGACATTTGACCTTTGACTAGTTCCTTCAGCTGTCTCCAGCATGCAGCCAGCCCCCTCTGCACTCTTCCATACCTAACTTCTGCAGGTGGCCATCATAAATCTACCTTGCAAATCCTTATATACAATATTTATGTATGTCATATTGCATGTGTTTCTTTAGTGAGCAGACTGATATGGTCACTATTTAAAAATATTATCCATCATTTCACCCCCCCCCATTTTTTTTAATTTCATGTATTTGATACAGGGCCTGTTTTCAGCCTCACCAGCACTGGGATTACAGGCGTGCACCAGCACACCTAGACTGGGTTGCCAGCTTAGTGCACCCTGGGGGTGGGATCAACGCAGCATTAAACAGGCAAATATATACACATGGAAACTTGCTCCACTCCCAGGTGTAGTTTTAAACCTTAAAAACCAGAATAGGGGAGAAATATCTTCAAGTATATTCTGTGATAAACCAGAAATGTTAAACATCATAAATGACAAGCAAAAACACATAAGACGGCCAATATGAAAATCAGGAACTCTTGACGTAAAAAACAGTTGTAGAGTGTTAAGCAGTTTTTGTAGTAGGTATATCTAGGAAAACAGTAAGAAGCTCAAGTACTCTGGTTTGGCTCCTCACAAGCAAAATAAGAAGCCACAGCTGGGAAATATTTGAGGAGAACCCACTCTAGAGCTGTGGAATCACTTGCTTTCCAAAGGAGCTCTGGCCAAATGTGGTGGGCTGAGCTAACGTACTGGCATCTGAGCTGCTCGTCACAGAACCTGGAGCAGGCTTCCACGGGCCATTCACCAACAAAGGGCACACAGTCCAGAAGAACAGGTAATTGTATAAAAACACAGGCTATGTGTGACAAATGGCATTAACTGAGCGGTACTGTACTTCTTATATGTCTTATGGCATTTATTCTCAATCTCTGTTTTAGAGATGTAAAATCTAGCCTTTGAGAAGTCCAACAACTTGCTCAAAGTCGCAGAGCTCAAAAGTGGTACCACCCAGACGCAAGTCCATCTCTATCCAATATGAAGTCAGTTTTCTCAGCAACAGTAATACTTTGCCTCCTTCAAGAGTATAAGCAAGTGTGGCCAGGGCTGGGGGCTGAGTTCCCTTTCATCCAATATTAACCCACTCTCTCCCCTAGCTAGGGAAGTGTCATAAGGAGAAACCCCTACTAAGGGCCTCATGACTGTGACTTATGAGCAAGCTAGCACTCTGAACAATTTTCTGCAGTGAGTTTTGTTAGGCAATTTTTAATTGTCAGTAACCAGGAAAGACGGAAAAAGGAAGGGCTGGCAGTGAGACTACAGAGAGACCGTGTAAGCACTGACCTTGCCCCTGCTTGCTTCCTGGGGCGTGCGTTCCACACCCTTGGTGGGGGATGCTTGAACTGCAGAACTGGGCTGCATTCCAGAATATTTATACACCATTTGTATGAAACTCAAACTGCATCTTCTTTGAGAACCAGCGTTATACACAGTGGCTGTGTTTCTAGGCCAGTCCTCAAAAGTCTATATTTAAGCCGGTATTGGGGAAAGTTACAAGGAAACAGATTTTTGGCTCTAATTAAGAAGGATTTTCTAATAATAAGCATTGCCCAAAATGGAGTGTGTTACCTCGGGAGGTGTGAACGACAGAAGGTAAACAGCTTTCGGGGCATCCCCACAGGCTCCAGAAGCAGCCACAGAACTGAAGTCCTATGGAAGGGAAGCCAGCAGGAAAGGCTGGATCGCACTGATTTTCAAAAGCTCTTCTCATTCCAACCATTGTGCAGAAAGCCTTGTGAATTTCCTAGCCAATTATCCCCCTGGATTTTCATACATGAATGAATAGGAGCTGTAGCAACCCAGGAACTTGGGAAACCATCTTCCCGGATTCCACCTTTCATTTCCTTTGATCTCCAAAAGGAAATGATAGGCCATGTAATTCTGTTACACAAAGAGCTACAGAAATACCTGTTCAGTGTAATGAGGTTCCTACTCAAATGAGCTATATTCTGCAAGTGAAGAAGCATTTGTTCTGTTATTTTGATACCTCTATCTTCCCAAATATACTGTGTCCCATTTCCTAGTCAGAACTCCTGACTGATTTTAACTATCAGTGAGGCTGGTTGATGATAAATTTACAAAGCTCTGTAGAGGCAACTTTCATATTTTACACATATACAGGTTTCTGTCAGAAATCTGACTACACATCAAAACTAAAAAGAGCATGTGTCTATTAGTAATGGCTTACTGCACCCAGAAATCTATTTCTATAAAACACACAGCTCCTTCAATAGCTATGGGGCAAATTCAACTCCAGTCTTTACCCCTATGAAGCCCAGCTGTCTACAGGGAGCATGTTTCATTCTCCCTGCTTGGCCCTCCTGCCCTATCGTAGATCCTACATGGGACCGACTTGCTCTTCAAAGTAAAAAAAGAAAAAGAAAAACAAGTTCTACCTACCAAGGAGGCCTTTCTAATATTTAAAGCCAAAAAAGAATTTTTTCTAAAAGTGCTTGGGACTTTCCATATGTCTTATGAGTGACATTTTGCCTTGTATTCTAAGACCTTATGAACACCTTGTCTGCATTTTCAATTCTTTCTCTTTTTTTGGCAGAACCGGGGATGAAACTCTGACCCTTGGGTTTGCCAGGGAAGCACTTATTCCACTGAGCCATCCCCCCCCCGCCGCAATTTCAATTATTTCTTTCTCAAAGACAGACTGAATCCCTCAAAGGATTGTTAACTGTACATAGGTATATGTGCATATAACAATATATGTATATATTGCAATATATATATATATATATATATATATATATACACACACACATATATACACACACACATACACACACACACACACACACGTAATCTTGTGGCACCTAGTATTGTTTTTCATAATGAAATATAATAAAAACAGGATCACATGTAGCTTTTATCAGGGGCACATCAATTTCCACTTTGCTTTCTGAGGTTGCTAAAAAGGTATGGGATTGGGAGAGGCAGGTCATGGGGCCTGACAAGTACAAAAGGTAAAATATAAGATACTCAGCCGTCGTGCCAGTACCAAAAGCTGAGAGAAATGGTGTAATTTCTGACACATCATTTTCCCGACTCATTTTGCTTATGATATTCAATCAGAAAGAACTCAACCATGTATTATGAGGCTTCTGGAAAGCAAAGACACAGAAGCCACCTTGAGCAAAGAGAGGCTTTCCTGAGGACCACAGGAGTCCTGTGGGGAAGCATTAGGAACTAGAAACTCTAGGGCTGCCCTTCCCCTCCCCCTATAGCAGGCTCTGGGATCTACCTCTTACACATCTGGGATTTCATTCCCTATCCAGGCAGGCGATATTCTCTGTATACTAACGACAGTCTCCCAGTAATGCAGGCCCCCCCCCCCAATTCAAACATATAGCACAGAATGATGAGCATCTTCGGACAGTAATTTCAAATTCATGGAACAGACAATCTGAGGGACTCATCTGAGGTCAGGTGATCTCTCTCATGCCTCAGGCTATGACACAGCCAGGGCCATGTCCTATCATATCAGCAAATGCTGGGGAAAAAGCTGCTCAGAAAAAGCTGTGAGCAGCACAATCTAATGACCAATATATCTGTCACCACAAGATTTAGCTATCTTTTTCCTCCTGGAATAAAATACAGGGACCGTGAAGCGGTATGTGTGCTCAGCCTGAGTCGATATGTGACTCAGCATGTGCAGAGCACTGGAAAATTCTAGGGGAAGACTTAGTACCAGCATAACCCTTCCGCAGTTCTTCTTCAAATGATCCAGTGACACAGGTGAGATCTGTTGGACCTCTTCTGGCCTGCTGAGAATCTCCCACTACATCTGGCTAAATACTACGTCCCTCATCTTGCAAACTCACAGTGGCTGCCACTGAGGGCGTAGACTTCTTCCATGTAAGAAGACAGGGTCCAGAGGGCTTGGCTATCTGTCTGAACAATATAGTATATGGAGAAATGTCACATTGTGCCACAATCTGTCAATACACTCATTTGGGAAGGAGAAAGAGTCCAAGGACAAAGCAAATACAATTCTCCCTTAGTATCTAGAGGGATTGGTTCCAAGACCCACAGTATACACCAATAGCTGCTCAGGTTCAAATCCCTTATATTGGAAGCCATGGGGTTTGCATATAACCCACACACTTTCTCCTATATTTTTTAAATCACCTCTAGATTACTTATGATACTTTATATCAATGTGAATGCTGGGTAATAGACACATTATACCACTGTAGAGGGAATAATGACAAGGAAGAAGGCTGTATGTGTTCAGCACACATGCATTTCTTTTTTCTGTATATTTTCAGTCCAGTTAATTGAATCCACAGATGCAGAACCCAAAGATTGACAGGCAAATGTATAAAACAAATACTTCAGAAAAAGCTAGTTCATTAGTCAAACTACTTTTTAAGAAGTACATAATATAGGGCTAGCCAGATAGCTCTGCAGACTAAAGCACTTACTTAGGAAGAGCACAGAGGCCGGGGTTCAATCCCTAGCATGCCATGCCAGCCCCACCCCAGGGGCACACTGGGAGAGCGATTAAGACTGGGTGTGGAAGTGCACCTGTGATCCCAGCACTTGGGAGGCTGAAAACAGGAGAATCATTATGAGTCCGATCTACATAGTGAGACCCTGTAGACCATGTACTAAATACATAAAAAGAAGTAAATAATGTAATAAATAAAAAGCAAGTAAATTTGGGGGTGGGTCAGGGCTCTTCCTTACCTATCAGGAATAACACATCTGTTAATTATTAAATTATGTTAAATGTAAATGCCTAGAATAACCTATGGTGACTGAGTCCTAAGAGTGACTGTTATGGAGAGAGTGAGAGGGAAGGCAGGGGCACAGGGATGGTCACAGAAAGGATTTTGACCCTGATTGAGTGGGTATTATGAAGGAGGACCTCAAAACACAAACAGACAAATAATGAGTGAAGAAAAGTTAGCACATAATCAATGGAAATAGCAGGAGGAAAAAACTAGTTCTTGGATTTCATATCAGAAGCCAAATTAAAATATCCCCTCACATTCATAGGACGATTTACAGTTTATAAAGTATTGTCATTCATAAAATTCCACTTACTCCTCCTGATAACCCCACAAGGCCTACACAATCAGCATGCCCAGTTGCAAGATGAAAAAACAGGCTCAGGGAAAATTAAATGTTGCATCAAGTCCCACAATCTATAAGAGACACAGAAACTATAGAAACTCAATACTTTGACTCCTGGGCCAAGTCATTTTGCTGTTAATCAGATTTTCTGGTTAACTGACTCATTTTTATTTTGTGAATCCAACCTGGTTCTCTAAAGTATAAGCATCTTTGAACAATGAGTTTATTACTACTATCATTGTCCATACATACAGGAATCAGACATGACAATGTTCTAGAACTATAGGATGCTATTCATGCCTAACATCCAGCATTTCCAACTCTTCAGTAACAAAGACACAGGAAAAGCTTGAAAATGCAAGGGTTAAAATAAAAGTCTGCTAAATTAGTATTGTCACAATCATGTCACTTTACAGACTGTAGTTCAATTTATCTTGCCAGGTCACCAATATCTTGTCATTTTAATATCAGATGAGGTTAGGAAATGTATCTTTTGCTATTATCAGGAACATCAGAACGGTGTCTTATGCATATTATACACTCAATAAATGCTAATTTTTAAAATATATTTGGTACTTTGTAGAAAGCATAATAGAACTCTGTGTACAAAACTGTATCACAGACTAACATTTTCAGTAAACTCAAGATAAAGTTATTATGATGATGTATGTACTGACTACATGTGCTTTCCTCCTTAAATCCAAGTGTGGGAATAATTTACAGAGCTCAACTAAAGCATATGAGCTAGCAAAACCAATCTATAGCAATGTCTGTGTTAGGACAGACTCATCATGAACATAATTTTTAAATGTTTGCATTTCCTACATACATTTAATGAGGAAGTCTATAGGCAAGAGGGTGCTCCCCAAATTATGTCTATCTTCTCTCCAGTGTATTCCTACTTCTCACCAACAAGTAAGATAGCTTTTAGTAAGATGAGCTGTCAGCACTGTTCTTTCTAAGTGGAGCACTAGGGAATTTAAGGGCTGATCTCAGTAAGGGACCACACACTGAGAAAACCTGTTTTCCCTTGTGGCCACCAATCTCTGGCAATAATGAAGACACACAGATCTCAGAAGGAAAGATAAAAGCAATGACAATGCTTGGTTGTGCCTGTATTTGCCTTCCCTCTTAAAGGTAAGTTTATTTTTTATCTTTATACCTATTCATCATTCATTCATTCATCCAAAGCTCTGGGGACTTTCACACTGAGGTACATCACCAGCCTTTTTTTTTTTTTTTTGAGACAAGGTCTCACTCAGTCATTAAGTTATGCAGGCTGGGCTTGAATTTGTAATGCCTAAGCCTCCCAAAGTGCTGTGATTACAGGTATGCATCCCATCTTTCTGGGTTTAAAGGTAGCAATTTAGAATTAAACATCATCCACCAATTCTATCATCTTCATTCAAGTTATAAAATTCAGACTCATTCAACTCCACAAGAATGAGTGTAATTGCAGTATATAAATCACATCTCATTATGCACTCAAACTGGGAAGAAACTAGAGCTTCTTACTTTTTAAACTTATACTCTTTTTGGTAAGCATATTATAGCTCATGTGCTCCTTTCAGATTATGTGGAAATTCAAAAACTTTCCCCAGACAATGATACTGTGAACACACGTTTCTTGATCTCAATTCAGCTTGCTCCTTCAGTTTGGGGCATCTCCTGCTACCTGTTTTCTAAATATAAATTGCTCTGAACCATTCTACTACTTAATTCTATTGACACTTCAAGAGAAAAGTGAAAGCAAACACTACATTCACAAAACAGCTTAGCTCAGCATGTTTATATTTATATAAATCAATCTTCCAAAATAAAGGTACCAACTGAAGGGGCTGGGGAGATGGCTCAATAGAATAAGCGCCTGCCTGACAAGCACAAGGGCCTGAGTTCAATCCCTGGATCTGCCACAAAAAAGCTAACAACTGAAGTCATAGCCTCATACTATCTATAACAAAATCCTGTGGCCTTTTTTCCAAGTGAGCATGTATGACAAAAGATAGTATAACAAAAGCTCTGCAGTAATATATCTATACTCTAAGCCAGATGACTTTTGTCAAAGTTTTAATATTTTCATGGGTTTCATTAGAAAGCACACCCATTGTTACTAGTTTAGGTGAGAGTTTTAATCTCTCTGACTGATAAATGTCTGAAATTTGCCAGGATATAATTCATTGACAGGGGACTAACAAGTAGTTCACTAATTTAAATATAAATTTAGCAGGCACCAAAAGAAAAAACACCCTGTTCTTTCCAATGTCTCCTGTGAAAATTAGCTAAACCTTATTATTTAATGGGGTTGACTGAGTGCTTTAAATACAGTATATCTAGGGGGACTGGGGAGATGGCTCAGTGGAATAAGCACTTCCCTGGCAAGCACAAGGGCCTGACTTCAATCCTCAGTTCCAGGGGAAAAAATACAGTATATCTAGGGCCAGCCAAATAGCTCAGTGGATTAAAGCACCTGCTTAGGCAGGTGGTTACATCCCTGGCAAGCATGCCAGCCTCGCCCCAGTAATTGAGACTGGGCATGGTGGCATATACCTGTAATCCCACCTCTTGGGAGGCTGAACACAAGCGATCACTACACATTCAATCTATATAGTGAGACCCTGTGGACCCTGTACTAAAAGACAAATAAAATAAATAAATAAATGCAATATATCTAATAACAGATATTCAGGCCTGGTAAGCAGGAAATGTTAAATAAAAGATGTGCTTTCCTCATTTTTATTTTATTATTAATAATACTGTTGTCATTGCACACTTCCAAATATTTCAATAGCTGTACAGGCTACCAAGCATCTGTACTGCCTAGCAGCCTTTCATCTTCCGAATTGCCTCGGGAAAAGTCTTTATTCTGTTAAACATCTAGGCAGTTATAAATCTAGAGATCTGCTCTGGCTTTTAGGGAAAATGAACTTTTTTGACAGCGAAAGAATACGGATCTCACTTTTTGCACAGGCATTTCTAGCTAATTCCTCAAAAAGAGCTTGCTATCATTAAATTTTAATCAGTTAAATTTTAATCGCTCAGTTGCTGTTTCAAATTGAGCTCTTGGAAGAAAGGCAGGGAGTCTGTTAGCTTCTCCACCTGAACATTGAGTTCCTACCTCTGCAGGTTGACTGTGGGATTATTGTGGGGACTCTGGGCACAAGGAGCTTAGGCCTAGCTAGGCAGTAACAGACTTGGAGAGCAGTAGAATTAAAAAATGCCTAGAAACGAGTAAGAATTCCAAAACTGCTCCTTCCCTACCCCAGCAAACTGAAAAGACACTACATATTACAGCTGCAATAAGCAACCAGAGTGGGCTCAAGATGGCATTGTTGAAGTATTAGTGTGAAGTATAATGTGACTCCCCCTGCTGGATATTATATTAGCAATCACCCATTATCAGCAGGGGGAGTGATAGGCAAGAGGCAGTGGCTCACAGATGCAAGTTCACAGATAGGAATGAAGCCCACAGAACCTAAATATTTGCCCAAGATCATACAGTGAGTTAGAGGTAATGCAGAACTGGAATCTAAGCCATTCAATCACATACATCAAAAATATGGTGCTCATCCTTTAAAACCCAAATTGGGTCATACTTTCTCTACACAGACTCATTGAAAATGTCACTTTGATGGTACCAGGATCCAACTCAGGACCTTGTGCTTGTCAGGCAGGTGCTTATGCCTCTGAGCTGTCTTCCCAGCAAAAAGTTACTTTTGAACACCTCTGAATATCTTTTGCTATAGAGAGAAGTGAAAGAGTCTCCAGAGAGTACAATTAGATTTATCATGAATGTTTATAGTGAGGGTATTTAACTTATTCTGAAATTCAAAATTTATTAAGGAAATGCAAAACAATATAAATTAAAAGAGACACATCAGGTAACTAGAAAGCCAAACAAAGATATACTGAACAGGGATTTCTTTTCATCCTAGTGTGCTTTGCCTTACTCAATAAGCATTTGGTTGGTCACAAGATTGAGATAAAGCTCTAACAGAACATCACCAGAATAAAAGTGCTGTTGTTTTTTAAACACAAGGTCAGAAGCACCAGTACTTCTCAGCAAAATGTTCCCCAAACCAGGCAACTCAGAATAATTTTGGCCTAGACATCACCCTAGTGAATCAAAATCTCACTCCAGTGCAGTTTTCTAAAGTCACGGCAGTCTGTGAAGATGGGGTATTGGGGCTTTGCCAATTTTGTCACAGCTACTACAGCTATCCATCCTATACCAAGACTAACATTCACACTGTTGGAGGAAGAGAGGCACAGAACACTGGTGAAACCCCATGAACCTGACAGTTACTCTATTGTCTTTCAAAGCAAAGATACCATCCTTTCTACCCTTCATCACTCCATCTCTTATGGACTGCCATCAAAGCCAAATGGGTGGACAGTCCCAACTGGCTATACATTCCTCAATTTAGGCTGGTGACCGATCTTTTCCCATTTGTATCTGGTTTCCAGCTCCCAAGTTCTGCTTTCCTTAGTAAAACAGGAGTCTAGTTGCAAGTTTATCAAAGCTAAATCTCAATTCCATATTTTAGTACCAATGATTTCCTGCTGAATTTAGCAAACAGTCACTTTGATGATACATATTCCTCTCATGACTTTTTTTTTTCTTCTCATATTTGTTTCAGCCACCTCACTTATACCTTACTCCTACATTCTCTCCTATCTGAAAAGAAAAATATGGTGCTCATCCTTTAAAACCCAAACTGGGTCATACTTTCTCTACACTCAAATCTGATGTTGCAACAGCATCTGGCTAGCTATAGCCCTCTCCTCAACCCACCATGCCATTTTGGATCTCTTCTTGTGGTCCACCTGGACATTTGAACACCCCTCGTAAGGATCCACTGTGCACATTTTCCTGCCCTCCACACCATCTATTTTTAGCAGAGTTTCTTTCCCCTTACTGGAGTGGGATTTACCACCACCAAAGTCAATCTACAAAGCATCACCACATACCAGGAACCTATTTGTGTGCATATCAACCTACTCTTACCTCTCATGAGGCTGCTACAATCATGACTTAGTATGAATGGGCATTTTATAGATGATGAAATACAGATCCAAACTAGCTAAGGATGCTGCACAAGCTTTACACAATCAGCAAATTGTATAAAATTTCAAACCAATGTCAGGGTTTAAAACCAAGCAGCATCATTCCAGTTTGTGCTTTTACCTACTGCCCTCTAGCTGCCTACTCTTACAGGTGTTGCTATTACAGGTTACACTGTATTTTAAACATTTATACATGTACCTTTGCAATGGACAGAGGCTTCTTGAGGGCATAAGTTGTAGCTTGAGTTTTTCAGTTTCTCTATGTTTGATGCATTTAAAGCTAATTTCTTTCAGCACCCTACACTACAAAAAAACCACTGTTTACATCCATATGCATTTATTCTTTTTTTGCTTGTTCATGTCTGCATATATTACTTTCTCCTGGAAGGCTGAAACCACCTCCCACTCTTTTCCAGATCTGCTGTAGTACTTAGTACAGGGATAAGCTAAGAGTGATTATCCTATGAATACCCACTAGGAAATTATGTGGCTCTTGCCCCCCATGACAGTATTGTCCATTATTCAGTATAACTTTGTTGACCTTTCCAATAAATCAGTCTCCTTGAATCCTGAGCACAGTGTGAGATGTCCTAGTCAAGGCTATGTACCCTGTAACCTGGAGAATCACTGTGCCCAGTGTTGCAGAGAAACCACAAACCTGCTCTTGACACACAAATGCACAGAAACAGAACAATAGAAACTGTGAATGGCTTCCAGGAGAAACATGACAAATATCTTCTGTTAAAGGAGGGGGGCTTTTCACCCTGAATAGAAATCACCATTTCACATTTTGTAATGGAAATTAAAGGGCGGAAGCAGCAGGATGAGGCACCAGCTAGAGGAGAAGACTATACATCCTGAGATAAAATAGCAACAGGGCTTGGAAAAAAAACCTAAAAGAAACAGATTCAAGGGGAAAACATTTCTTTCTTTCTTGGTCCTTCTTATCCTTTCCTTTCCAGCCTTCCTTGGTTGTAATCTTGGTTGAGCCTTCTGAACCTCAACCTCCAATCTGTGTAATGAACATTGGTTTCTACTCCAGGGGAACAAAATTGAAAAGGGGTCTGATCTTATTGCTTGTAGGAAGTTAAAGGAAGACATGAAAAATAAATGTTAAAGCATCAGAAAGGAAATTAAAGAGGGAAAGGAAAGAGGAAAAGGAGCAATGGGAGGGATCACAAAGAGAGACGGGCTATGGGGTAGAGCTGGGTAGAGCTGGTCAGAGGAAAAACTACCTCTTTAAGAGAGTTTTTAGACTCCTGTGATAGACAGAAGGTAAAGTTAAGAGGGAACTTGGGTTCAACAAGTTCAAAATGGAATATTATGTGTTCATAAGGGAGCGAGAATTACTAGAATTATAGAACTTTCTTTGTTTCTCAACAAACCTCTGAAAGAAAAACCTTTACTTGAGAAAGTTCAAAGTCTCTTCAGAATTGCAGGCTGCAGAAATATGTAGAGGGGGCTGCACTCAGACATCCATCATGAGGGTGAGCCCTCCCACTGGGAGGCTGTGACTTAGCCTTTCAGGTCAAGAGTTTGCACAATTCCTCCAGGAGAACTGAGAACTGCCTTTGGTTCTTCATCTGACCAATCACAGAACCCAGCTCCCTCAAACCCCTAACATGAGACCTTGGGCAATGCTTCCTGCAAGTCCTGTGTCAAATGAGAATAATCTATCTCAGAAACATAGCGAGTACTGAAAGAAACACAGTTAAAAGTGCTAACCACTCATCCCTGTTTTCTGTTTATCACACATGGAAAATTCCTTGGGATTCCCTTTATTTTATTTATTTTTTTTATTTTTTATTATTTATTTTTTTTGTCTTTTTGAGACAGGGTCTCACGATGCAGTTCAGGCTGGCCTTAAGCTCACTTTGTAGCTCAGGCTGGTCTCGAACTTGCAACAATCCTCCTGCCTCAGCCTCCCCAGTGCTGGGATTACAAGCATGAGCCACCACGCCCGGCTCGGGATTCCCTTTAAACAGCAAATGCCATGCACAGAGAGCTTTATGGTAAGATGGGCCTAGGTTCTAATACAGGCATTATCAGGTACTATGGAACTGAGCACAATCTCACTGAGTTTGCTTCCACATGTGTAGAAAACAGTGATGAGACACAACAGTAGGAGTTGCCCTTCTGTCTCTGTATTTTACTACTATGCATTTTGGGAACAGGTAGGAAACAAACTAGAATAGGTTAGAACTGGTCTTATGTGGAGCCCAGCACAGAGCAGGGAGTCAAGAAATGACAACTGCCCTTCTTGTACTAGGAGGACTCCTTGACATCCTACCCTACCCAATTATCTTCAGAATTCTAAAAACTCAATGAAAAGTCCAGGCTAATACCATGGTATTTTAAACCTATTTCCACTCCTGGCTTTCTCCCCAAACCCTTTGGAACTTCATGATGGTATATATAACAGCAAACTATGGAACAGATCACTGGAGAACAGAGCTATTGTTTGCTTGTGTATGTGATTTATTTTTTCAATGTATTTAGTACAAGGTCTACCGGCTCTCATTGCACAGATCAGACTCAGTGATCCTCTTCTTTCCAGCCTCATAAGCTCTGGGATTATAGGCACATGCCACCATGCCCAGTCTCAGTCTCTATCTCAGCACACTCCAGGGTCAGGCCAACATGGCATATGTACTGATTTCGATTGGACCTATCCCATTCACAGCTGAGGTTTCTAAAAGAAGCACTCTGGCAAAGAGAATCACAATCAGAAAACAAATAATCTTTATTTAAACATTCTTACCCCTTAAAGACATAAAGCATTGTTCAAACAAAGGCCTATATCTACCCACACAGATTCCATTGATGAAGATTGTATATCTCTACCAAACTATTGAAGAAGCAACAACCATCCAATGAGAATCACACCTAAAAAACAAGTAATACATAAATCTGGCAGAAATCACCCAATATGTGGCAGAATATGATGTGCTACACGAGAGACATCTATGTGTCACCTGAGTACAGAGGAAGGGCTTTGTGAAAGTTAGCACTGGGACTGGATAGAATGGGTCCTGATGGCTGAGGGTGAGCAAGAGAGCACATTGTAGGAAGCAGGGAAAATATAATACCAAGTCAGTGAATAACTCACTATTGTTGTGGAATGCTGGACTGTGTTGGATTGTGGTGTCGAGTTCAAGCACCTAAGTTAGTTGAATGACAATGGAGTGCCCACCTTTGACAGGTGTAGACAAAGGAAGGGGTGTAGAAAGAAAAAAATCATGATGTGTGTGTCTAGACAGTACAGTTGGGATAGATAACGCTGTGCTTCTACATAATTCTATGAGTGGCAAGATCCCACTAATGGTGGTTGGACAGGATATTATGTCGGCTTTTAGTACTATGGTCATCCACTAGGTAAATAATTATTGAATTTTTGATATAATTCAGGTATAAAAAATAAGATAAGTAAGCAACTACACTCTTAATTCACTGATAAGAGATATCTGCTAAAATAATATCTGTAAATATAATATCATGCATGCACCTTGTACGATACCAAAACATTACGAAAACAGTTTGCAATGTATTAATTTAACGAATCTGTCTTGTTAAGGTGTCTTGAAACTGATTGATATTTGTACTTCAATAAAATAAAAAATAAATTAAAATAAATAAATAAATAATAAAAAAAATTTTAAAAAGGTGCCCTTTCAGAGGGACATTCTGGATTTAAAAAATAAAAGAGGAAGCAAACTAAAAGATGGATGGAGAGGAGAGGGAGAGGACAGCAAGAGATAGAAAAGAATTGAGATGTGTTGTGTATGTGTACCAGCTCCCCATGAACAATGTAATTGTTGTGTACTCAAAAATGCACTAATTAACATTTTAAAAATACAAAATATATATATATATATATATATATATATATATAATACCAAGTCAGACAAAGCAAAGGGGTCATCCCACATGTGACTGCTAGCCTCATGTTGCAGTCTCAGTATTATTATTTATTTTATTAAACAATTAGCAATGAGAGTGTCAAAACCAATTAATAGTACAGTTTCAATCATTAATACATTCCATATTGTTATCTTCATAGTGGTTATTCATAGTACAAGATGCAGACATTGGATAGATAACGCTGTGCTTCTACATAATTCTATGATAGGCAAGATCTGCACTAATGGTGGTTGGACAGGATATTATGTCAGCTTTTAGTGCTATGGTAATCCACTAGGTAAATAATTATTGAATTTTTGATATAATTCAGCTATAAAAAAATCTGTAAATATAATATCATGTATGCACCTTGTACAATACCAAAACGTTATGAAAACAGTTTGCAATGTATTAATTCATCGACTCTGTATGGTTAAGATGTTTTGAAACTGTCTGATTGACATTTGTATTTTAATAAAATAAAAATAAATGGAAAAAAAAAGATGCAGACATGATATCTTGTCCAAACACTATTAGTACAAATCTTTCTTCTCATTGAATTAAGAGATAGTAGCTATATATCTATCCTAACTATTTTGTATATACAGAAACAAAATGGTCGTTCATTTGTATCCCCTTTTTTGTTTAGTTTTGTTAGATATGGGTATTCCATTGCCATTTAAATATTGTAGGTACATGAATTCAGCAAAATAATCCAATAAATTTCAGTAGTCCATAATAGTAGTTGGTTATCCGTAGGACTGGCAATGACAGAAGCTGTTGACTTGAGCTTTTCACAGCTCAGCCTACCAATATAGCTTTACTTTTCATACATCGTTTTTATACTTTTCTGCTGGATCGTTAAGACCAAGATAAAGCAAGACCTATACAACAATAAATGTAACTTGTATCTGATAAGGTCAGTCAAATCCCCTCAGGATTTATCCTGTAACCCTATATCGCAGTTTGTAGATCCTTTGTCAGTGTCAGCCATGTGGATGAGTCACAGCCATTGCTTGACCAATCTGCTCTCTGTGAAAGCCTGAGAGAATGTTTTCTCTCTATGTAACTCTTCTTAGGCACACTCTACATCATCGATCACATTCCTCTGTGGCCTCATAATCTTGATCAGAAAATTTGGGACACAACTGAATTACATGATGTTATAGTACAGGCTCTCCTATGTCCTGAGTCTTCATTGACCTTAAAAGGCTAGGGCCAAAATATTGGCTGCCTTTGCAGCCCTTCTTTTTCTCTAATTTTTGGTTTGCAAACTCAGGTTGTTAACCCTCCAGAAGAGAAGCTTATTATTACCCTATAACATATCTTAATAGAATTCCTTTCTACTTCTCAGGTAATGAGAAACAGGAAAATTACTTAACTTCAAAAGACATTACCTTCTCTGTTAAAAAAAAAAATAAGGGCCAGCCAAACAGCTCAGTGGATTAAAGAGCGAGGAGTACTATCCAGGGACTTGCCATGCTGGCCCTGCTCCAGAGGTACACCAAAAAGGCAAGTGAGACTGGGCATGGTGGGATTCCCCTATAATTCCAGCACTTGAGAGGCTGTAAACAGGCAGATCACTAGGAATCTGATCTAGCAGTGAGACCCTGAATCTGTAGGCCTTTCCCTAAAGTAAAAAAAAAAAAAAAAAAAAAAAAAAACAGATGAAGACCGGCAGCTTGGAAGATTATTAAGGAGTTCTTATAACATAAATGAAATCACTCAGGTCTGAGCCTAACAACCAGTAACGTGGAGCTGTTCCTATTCTCACTGTCTCATACAAAACTGCTTTCACAGGTCCAAATCTATACATCCTTGAGGAACCTTAGTATATGTGGCCCACAGGAGATTGCTAGAGCAATTCTCTGCTATGTTGTGGGTGTCTAACAAATAGCTGTATATATTTCTCCAGGCACACTAGGGAGCTCCTATTAAAACATTAACAGAAGGCACAGAAGCCTCTCCGCAGCCAGCAAAGACCTTGCTTCTTGTTTGCCTGAGTTCAATCCCCCATTCCGCTGGAAAAAAAAAAAGAGTTAATAGTGGACTGGCCTGATAGCTCAGCAGACTAAAATGCCTACTTCAGCAGAGTGCAGCAGCTGGGGTTCAATCTCTAGGTCTGCTTTGCTGGCTCGGCCCCAGGGGCAAACTGAGACAGTGATTGAGACTGGGTGTGGTGGGGCACGCCTATAATCCCAGCATTTGGGAGGCTGAAAATAGGCAGATCACTATGAATCCAATCTACACAGTAAGACCCTGTAGGCTCTGTACCAAATACTCTTTAAAAAAGGAGAAAAAGTTAATAGAAAACCAACTTGCCTTAACTCATAAAAAAGTTAAATATATAAGTATATCCCCTGCATTAGCACATGCAGGGTAGCCATAATTTAATCTGTCTTTGATGACATTAAGCCCTAGCAGTACCCCAGTTCATATAATTAAAGAAAGTCCCACATAATTGAGGCTTTGCAGAGCAGGAAAATAAACTGATGGGAGGGGGAGTTGTTTGAGACTAAGGCAGAAGATAGTGCCCTCCAAGTGAGAGCTTTCAGACTGATCATGATCTAAGAAGGAAATGAGATTTATAATGAATCCCCGTACACACACATATACACGAATTAAGGGGTTCTCAAAACTATACTTACCCTCCCTATGAAGACTGAATCTGGCATTTTCTACTGTACTGCATTTCAGGTTTTAAAATGTTGCTTATCACCTACTAAATTAAATCTCAAGAACCCACAGTCTGGACAACCTTTTCACAGGCAGCACTTACATTACACCACTGGGAGCACAACTTGTGATGTTGGAGACACAAGGGTAAAGGAATTGTCAATATAATTTTAATCAGAGAAATGGGTATCTTAAAAAAAGGCTGCAGCATTTGCCCAGAATGGGAAGTTCAAGGCAAGGATGGCATAGCTCCCTCAAGTATGGCTCTAGCAGTCACTGTTTCTCCCTCTTCAAAGCGTCAGCCAGACATGCACATGCCACTCACCATCCCATACAGCCACGTGCATCCAACCAGCAACTTACTGGCCATTTGCCCTCTTTTTAAAAATTTTATGACAAGGCAATTTTGTTACTTATGTACAGTACTATTATATGCAGCCCAAGACAATTTCTCTTCACTCAGTGTGATCTGGGCAAAACATACCTGCTAGGGTACACGGTGAGGAATCCTTAACATGTCCACTCAGTAAGCCAGTCATTGTTCACTGTGTCAACCCATTACCTGTCGAGGGGCCTGCAGCACAGCCTAATATTGCTACATTCTTCTGCTACAGAATAAGCAGAAAATCACTGCAATGTAAATACAATTCTTACATCATTAAAGTGCCACATATGTATGTGGGAATCCCAAGTACATCAGAGGGAGTTCTCCACCAAGAAATGTGTATCAATGGGCCTACTGTGCCACAGGCCAACTGTGTGACACAGCACTGCTGTCCAGGGAAACTAAATTCCTTACAACTGGGAAAAACACTGTTGGCAGCCATCCCTGCTGGCAAACTCCTATGTGCATGTGCACATGGGAAGATTTCCTATCAGCAGGGTCTTGCTCTCCTCTGAGGAAAGATGGCTGGGTTTCAAGAGGCACTGGGAAGGAAAAACTGACATCAGCATCCCCAACAATCACTAAGCAGCACAGAAAGGAAAACAAGCCCTGCTGAACTAGGCCACCCAAGGGATCACGTATTGAACCGAAGCTGTGACTGGCAGGACATTTCTAAGTCTAGGACCAAGGACACAAGATTATGTATCTCTCAGAATAGACCAGCCTTGAGCACAGAAAACGGAAATGAACTGCAGAAGGAATCTCAAAGGAAGCAAATATTTGCCAGGGTACACAAGGTTAAAGCAACATCAGAATAACTGTAGTCACAGGAACATACAGGTCATATGAATGTAAAACAACAGTTTTGCAATTTTAAAGGAAGGAAATCTGCCCATTAGAATACCCAAAGGCCAATTTGCAAGATACCAAAAGCAGCAATAAACTGAAATCCTACCAGGACACAGGAACTTCACTGAGTCAGTCTAAGGAAACACCTCCCAGCAGGGCAGGATGCAAAAAGAGCCCGGATTATGCAGAACTTTTAGGGAAAGTAGCCCTGCCAGCCCCCACTGACTCTGCTCATGCCAAGAAGTGAAGGCCTGGGTCCTAGCCCATCCCAACAGATGCCTCCGTGCATTTGGAGCTAGGGTTACAGAGTTTTTCATCATATCCTAGTCCTTGAGCTAATTCTCACCCAACACCTGCATGATTTCCTCAGTAACTTCAGATCCTAAAGACAAGAAATTTGATTATGAACAGGGACAACTGCTTGAAACAAAGGTTCATTTACATTTTTAAACGTTTTGAGAGGACAATTTCACTCAAAATCAGATGAATGATCCTGAAATTTTGTATGAACAAGGGAAAAAATAAAACCAAAATGGTTTTGGTTATACTGTAAAGCTGACTGAATTATGAGAGTGGTGAGGGCCAGCATACTTAAGGTGTTCTGAAAAGCAAGCGCAAGAAAATTGTGTGCTACCTGGCTCAAGTGTGGCCTGTCTGATGCTGTATTTAAATTTTGTTTTTTAAGAAAATATCTAACTAGGGCCAGCCAAATAGCTCAATGGATTAAAGAGCCTACTTATACAGATGCAGGGGCCACAGGGGCCGAGGGTTCAATTCTTTGGCCTGCCATGCTGGCCCTGCCCCCAGGGCTCTCTGAGAACTAAGACTGGGCATGGTGGTGCCTGCCTGTACTCCCAGCTTGTGGGAGGTTGTAAACAGAAGGATCACTAAAAGTCGAATCTAGTAGTAAGACACTGAACACCCTGTAGACCCTTCCCTAAAATAAAAAATAAAAAAAAACAGAAAACTAATATTAAAAAAATACCTAATTAGCAAGCACATATAAATTTAGTGGTGCTACCAGTATGTAATTTCAAAAAATTGTCTAAAACTGAGTAACTGTATCTCTTGCCAAAAATGGGAAGTTTATGATGTACTTCATACAGTACTATTTATACATCTATAATGGAGGGAGGGGGCAAAGAGGAACCAGGAAAACCTCATGTTTGAGCCCAGCCTGGGCAAATTAGCAAAACCCTATCTCAAAATAAAAAAGGGCTTAGGGTATAACTCAATGTGAAGGTCCTGGATAAAGACTTCACTACGAAAGGTTTTTTTTTTTTTTTGGTAGTGATAAAGGTCTGTATAGAGCCCCCTGGAATTCAAAATGCAGTGGCCATATAGCTGTACAGCCTGCTCTAGGAGGAGCCCACAGGGATAGTGTAATGGTGTTTTAGAAAAAGCTTTGGGTTTAGACAGAGCTGCAGTAGAGTCCCACTGAACAATTTACTGTTGTAAGCCTTAAGGGAACTGACATATCTTCTGCCTCAGTTTCATCATTTGTTAAATGAAGATAATACACTGCCTTATCTACAAGGATGTTCTAAGAATTAAATGAGGTTCTCTGTGGTCAACGCCTGGGCAGTGTGGGGCATTTAACACACTCTAAGTATTACCATCATTATTTAACATAATTACAGAGTTTATTGTTCCTCTTTCTGGCAGTGATTTTTCTGGAAACAAAATATCATTAAGCTTTATCAACACAGATCAGAAATGCCATCTGTTTTTTTAAAGATGTATAGCCGTGTAACCAGAGACCAACACCATCTTCCAGAGGAAATGGAAATAGCACAAAAGATAGACCCATTTATGACACCACCTCTGTTCCCAAAAGTCTTACCAAGACTTAACAGAAGAGATATTTCACAACATTTTTCTTTCATTAAAGGTACACTGGCCTTTTCTAGAAAATGCTTGTCCTCAAGTTAAAGTAGAAAATTCAAACTAGATCTCTGGGAGTGTTTCCTTTCAAATTAATTTAAAACAGATTTCACTGATTGGATTACTTAGCTCTCTTTCAACCTGTAGTGTTCTAGTTAAAAGTGTAATTTATTTTTGTAGAGGGCAGTTATAAGTCAGAGAAGTATCCCCAAATACACACTGTGTAAGGCTGCTCCTAAAGAAGGAGACAAAAGACAATATGAAGCAGCAACAGTGGAGGGTGGAGGGTTCACAGGACATGGACCCAAGGCTACTGCTTAGAAGTCTTTGTGGAGTCAGAACTGGGCCCATGGATTCCCTCGTTGGGCCACGTCCTGTATGGTTTATGGCCTTTACCCTAGATAAATGTCCTCAAGTGGTGTTTGACACTTAAGGGTGCACACTTGTCACATCTCTTGACCAATGGCTTCTCATCAGTCTGCACTCCAGCTGTAGTGTAGAACATCAGGTGGCTGAAGCTTAAGTGTTCAGTCCTTGGACCTCCATTTTCTCCTGTTCATAAAGGACTGAAAATAATTTTGAAGAAGACCTACTGACTACTGTAGAAAGATGTATTAGTAAGTATGGGATCCCTCACAAAGGAAAAAGGGGAAAGAAGAAAAAGAAACTCTCAATTCTGAGTATTGTGTCCCTAAATACAATGGATAAAAAAAATTGGTAATGTCACCATGGCCACTGTCTCCTCAGTTCTGCCCCTCGAGCCATCTCAAGGAGATGGCTGGGAGCCAGATCCAAATAACTGGATGGAAATCTGCCCAGTGAAACACAAACTAAGGGAATAAGGATCTAATAGGGAAACAAGGGAAAGTGTAAAGGCCCAGAAACCAGGAACACTGGTTCTGTTTTAAATCAGCTACAAAAAAGAGCTGCAAAATGATATCGACAAATCTTTCACAAAATCCCACATTTATTCACGTGAGTTATGCAACACCAGAGAGGTTCCCAATTGTATTATTTTTGAAAGGTTTACACAGGTCTGTGGTCTGCCAAATTTGTCCTTTCTTTTTCTCAAGCTCTTCAAATTCCCCAGACTCCCTCTGTCTTTGTTACCACATGTTCAACTTTAAACATCTGGCAGGTATTTCTTAGCATTAAGAACATCTGTATACATATTTGACAAACTAATTTGCATTAAGTGAGAATGAATGATACTAAAACTTTTGGTTTGTATACTTTTAAACATCAACCACCATGATCTAGGATGGCTGTATTGTCTTAACCATAAATCTTTTACTGAATGAAGTAGTTCTGACACAGGGATGTAACAATCACCTAAAATTTAAGACCTTTAGTTAACAAAATTTTTTAAAATGTCAGATTAGTAGATAGCATATGAAAACAAAATATAAGCATTTTTAAACAAATAGCAATATAATCTACAGCTATTCAATATTCCTTTATGACCTTCTTTATTTGAATTGCAAAAGCCCTGGAAAATGTAAAATCAAAATATTTAAGAAACCTAATGGCACTAATGCATAAATAAGAATTACTCAGTTAACTATGAAACCCGATAATAAATTCAAGTTGATATGAATAATTTATCAAAATTTTACGTTCAATAGGTAATGGGTAAAAGTCAAAGACAATGGTGGCTTTGTGAATGTACATTTTGAAGAAAGTGCTCATGATTAAAGTAACCAGTTAATGTTTATGTGGGGAGGTAGCTAGACTATTGCCTCAGTCAACAATGTCAAGCTAACATAAAGTCAACAAAAAGTTAACATAGTCATTTTTTGTGGAGTGTGTGTGTGTGTGTGTGTGTGTGTGTGTGTGTGTGTGGTGCTAGGGATCCAACCCAGTGCCTTGTGTATGTAAGGCAAGAGCTCTACCACTGAGCCCTAACATAAACTTCTGATGTGACAGTTATTTTGCTAAAAGAATTGTTTAGAAGAGTCTTTAGAATTACATCTTATGCCATCTACAGAAATGTAGTAGTTTTATTGGTCACTTCATGACTATCATTTTTGAATACAGATTCTATCATTAGAAAAATTCCCATAAGGCCAAAGTGAGGCATTATTTAAGTTTGTAAGTTATTAAGTAGAGTCACATGGAGAGAAAATATTCTTTCAGTCTTTATTAGAGAGCAAATTGGTCAAGCAATGGCCGTGACTCATTCACATGGCTGACACAAAAGATCTACAAATTGCAGTACAGGGTTTCAGGATAAATCCTGAGGGGATTTGACTGACCTTCTCAGATACAAAGCTATTGTTCTTGTTATATAGGTCTTGTTTTATCTTGGTCTTAATCATCCAGCAGAAAAGTATAAAAATGAGACAGAAAAAGCAAAGTCATATTAATATGCTAAGCTTTAAAGGGCACAAGTCAATAGCTTCTGTCATTGCCAGTCCTACAGATAACCCACTACTATTATGGACTACTAGACTATATTGGAATATTTTGTTGAATTCATGCACCTACAATATTTAAATGACAATGGAATACCCTTCTCTGACAAAACTAAACAAAAAAAGGCATACAACTAAATGACCATTTTTATCTGTACATACAAAATAGTTAGGATAGATATACAGCTATATTCTCTTGATTCAATGTATAGAAAGATTTGTTCTACTAGTGTTTGTGGGCAGGATATCATGTCTGCATCTTGTAGAATGAATAACCACTAAGACAACAATATGCAATGTATTAATTATTGAAACTGTCCTACTAATTGGTTTTGAAACTGTCTCATTTCTATTTGATTCTCAATAAAATTATTTAAAAAATAAGTTTGTAAGGCCTTAATCAAAAATTTTTTTCTTATGGTACTGAGGATTGAATTCAGGACCCTGTGCTTGCCAAGCAAGCTCTTATTCTACTAGCTATCTTCTCGGGCCCAAAACATGTGTTTAACAACTACCTGACAACTGACTAAGTTAAGAGGATCAGCTCCTTAGTAGAAAAACAATAATTTTTCTCTCTCACAAATAGTTTACT
>PVKA01017819.1:21693-45112 GCA_004027165.1 Ctenomys sociabilis | reverse complement strand
TTTTTTTTTTTTTTTTTTTTTTTTTTTGTCTTTTTGAGACAGGGTCTCACTATGCAGTTCAAGCTGACCATAAGCTCACTTTGTAGCTCAGACTGGTCTCGAACTCACAACAATCCTCCTGCCTCAGCCTCCCAAGTGCTGGGATTATAGGCATATGCCACCACGCCTGGCTCTGTAACAATATTTAATAATGTATTATTCCTCTAGTGAGTTCTCTCATTTTGTTGAAAGTAAATTTCAGGAAATTACCTGTCATACTAAAAGATTTGTTACATATGCACTAACTAATTTATTTTATTTTATTATTATTATTTAAAATATTTTTATTGAGAAACAAATAGCAGTGTCAAATCTAATGTTTCTAATTCCTCTATTTTCCCCACAGAGATTTTCATGCTGTTGGGGTGCACACTCTACTAATGTTTTAGATGGAGGAGAGGTTACATTGCAAAAGTCAGTTTCTACTAAAGCAGGCAGGACAGGGTCATTATAATCAATTTTAGATAAAAATACATTTGGAATTTGAGCTTTCTTAAAGTTCTTTTTGCTCACATAACTCTTTGGGAAGACTGTGTATTTCCAGTTTCAAACCCTTTTTGCCAAAAAAAAGGCAGAGATACACCCCATGCAACCAACTCTTAATGATCTTTTCAATCTACACTTGTAATACATCAACTCATACTTAACGAGAACAAATTCAGACAATGTGGACATATTCACAGTAAAAATTAACAATCTCTCTTCACTTCCCATATAAGAATTTGCTATGTAACCTCATAGACATTCTGGGTTGTGTTCTTTTAGGAAAAGGGAATGTTTCATTCAACAAGGAAGATGAGCATGTTCTGTTTAGTTGCCATTGAAGGTAAGTGTAGAGATTTCCCGTTCATTCTATCATACCCCTATGGGAGTCTATCTTAAGTTGACTGGCCTAGAAACAAACCTTGAGATGAAGATTCAGGTGTAAGTGATTGATTAAGGACTTGTTCTAGGGGAAATCTGGTAAGGTACTGAGGAAAACAGAGCAAAGAAAGGTGAAAAACTAAGTATAAAATAGGACCTTTTATAGATTCTTGTAAACGACATATCTGAGAGCTATTTTTATCCCATTACATGTCTATCTGTCATGCTATTCTAAAAAAATTACAGTTTCCATAATATAAACATGCTATAATTTATTTCATCTTTATTGTTGTTTCTTTACTTCTTGTTAACTGTATTAGTGCAATTTAGATGTACATAATGATCATATTCATTATAGGGAATGTGTACCTGTCCATGAGATATCCTGATTCTTCTTTTAGTTTTCCTAATCCTTTTCCTTCCCTTCAACATCTCTTTCTCTCCTTATTTACAAAACTTTGTAATCTTTGTTTCCATTTTATCCTTCTTTTCTAGCTTATTTATCTATTTTTTTGGTGATATCAGGAATTGAACTCAGGACCTTGTCCTTGCCAGGCAAGCACTTAGTCCACTGAGGTATCTCTGCAGCCCCGCTTTTCTAGTTTTTTTTTTCTTTTCCCTTCCTTCTTTTCCTCTCTCCTTCTCTAATTGCCCTTTATTTTGAACAGTTTCTAGGAAACTTGCATGCTGTCATTTTTGAAAGCAGTTCGCAAAACATCCATATTTCTTTGGTCATGTGTATGTTCATTCTGTAGGAAATACTTTTTTTGTTTTTTTTTGTGGAACTGGGTATTGAACTCAGGATCTTGTGCTTGCCAGAGAAGAGCTTATTCCACTGAGCCATCTCCCCAGCCTCTCTGTAGGAAATATTCTTATTATTTGAATTCTCTGGGTCCAATTTGCTTAAATTTTTTAATGTATTTAGTAGAGGGTCTACAGAGTTTCATTACACAGCTTGGACTCCTAATGATCCTTCTGTTTTCAGCCTCCCAAGCACAGGATTACAGGCCTGTACGCCACCATGCCCACTCTCAATTGCCATCTCAGTGCACCCCAGGGACGGGGCTGGCACTGACTATCTCTTTTAAAAGGATTTAGCACTACTCTATATGTAAGAAACCTCTGCCCTTTAACCTTTGAAAGCTGCTAACTTAAATATTTGCAATTTTCCAATCACAGGACAGTACCCACAGTCTATGTCCATGTTCATTATTACTAGGAAAGGGATGCATTCCCACCTCACTTTTTGTCATTTGAATTTCTTTTGTAAGAACAGATATGCATGTTTGTCATTTTATTAGATTTTAGAATTTTAAAACATTATAGGTTACTATTCATTGCCTGATATACATCCTGAAAATATTTTTCTTAATAGTTGGATCATATTTTAATTCTGCTTATGCTTTTTTGGGGATATGGAGATTTTCAATTCTTATTTAATAAATTTTTAAAGCCCTTTTGGTGCTTCCTGCACTCATCCTCTTGTATAAGAAGCTCTGCTTTATCAAGAATATGAAAGTGTGAGTGGGGGCACAGTGGGCCCACTCCATCTCCGTGGTTCTACCAGGAATGAGCTGTGGGACTGGCAGCCAGGAGGGTGCATCAGGCCCACTTGGACTGGGCTCAGCTGGAAGGAGCCAAACAGGGCAACAAGACCCAAGCCAAGTCTGGTTGAGTTCAAGTTCAGTAGATTCAGACCTAGTGAGCTGAAGCTACTGAATCCATCAGAGTCCAAACTGAGGCCCAGACCTACAGGACTACCCTTGTTGCACAGAGGTAGCAGCAAGTAATTGAAGTGAATTAGGCTGCCTGTATGACTCCAGGTACATGAAGGGAGGTTACCAGACAAAACTCAGGGAACTAATTTAAATACAAATTCCCAATTTAAGATGTGCTTTTATACAGCTATAATGATTGCCCTTATGGTCTAAAGTACAAACACATTAGTTACAAAAGTTCTAAATCTTGTTAGCTATTATTACTGTTGCTAAATGTGCTACTGTAAATAGAAAACCATGACTGCCTTAACTACATGTTTTCCTTAGGTATTAATGTGTCGAGGTGTTTGGGTAATAACCTCACCAGAACCCTACACTGAAGGACAGAGGACAGTGCCAAACAGAAACCAATATCTCACTGTCAGTCAATAGAGAAGGGAAAATCTTGGGACACACACAAATCAAGAATCTTTGACATAGGAGAGATACCTAAAAAATAGACTCTTTACAGAGAGGCTGTGACTGAAGTGAAATATATACCTACTATCTTACTTTCACAAAAATGTATCACAGAAATCTGAAATAGAAAATGACAAAAAGAAGGAGAAAAATTCATTCTCAGGCAATGAGCCCACCCAGAACAAACCCAGGAGACATAAGTGTAGAAGAAATTGGAAGCCACACATTTGCAATCTCTGAAATATTGCAACTGAAGTAAAGAAACAACTCCAGAAAATCAGATCAGAAATAATCTCACAGGTTAAAAAAAAAAAAGAAAGATAACTACAATGAAAGAATTACTGTTCCTAAAGAAGACACTGATAAAAAAAGAGGAGAATAGAAAAATGTTGGAAACGTTGAATGAACTGTACTAAATACAAAAACAAATGAATAAACAAACAAAAACCCAACTAGGATCCAGGAAATAATAATTCAACATCTGCAAGATGATGCAAATATGAACAACATAAGACAAATAGGCATCAATGAGAAATAAGGAGCCAACATATATGACATAAAGAGAATATGGGCAAGCTTTCCTGGGAACATTTAAGAACTTTGGTGGGCTTGGCAACTGTAGGACTCTGGTAATCTCCAACGTTCTTTAGCCCCCAGTGCACAGGCAGGGAGCTTCTGCTGGTGCCAGTGCAAACTTTTAAGAACTTAGCAGAACTCTAAGTGGCCTGAGGGATGCAGGAGAGCTGCCATCTGTTGGCCCAGCATGTGTAGGCACAGTGCTTTCTTGGAGCCATTTAAAAATATTGGCAGACTCTGGGAAGCCTAAAGGACTCTATCTGGGTGATTACTGGGAGCTTCAAAAATACCAAAATTGAGGAGCAAAAGACAATCTCAATCCACTAGCCCACCCAGAACAAACTCAGGAGACAAAGATATACAAGAACTTGGAAATCACACACCTAAAATCTGTGAAATGATAGGAACTGAAGTGAAGAAATGACTCCATTAGGTTATAGAAGAAATAAGAGTAGAAACAATGTCTCAGGTCCAAAAAGAAAGAACAGCAATCATGAAAGAATTGCTCAGCACAGCCAAGGAAGACATAGAAAAATAGAGGTAAGTAGAAAAATGATGGAAGCATTAAATGAACAATACAGGAAAGAATTAGAATACGTGAAACATTCAAACATATTTCCAGGATATTAAAAACTCCATTGAAATCTGGAAAAACTGATTCAATGAAATGCAAGATAGATTTTTAGACCTCAAAGATAGTGTTGCAGCTAATAAGCATGAAATAAAAGATCTCTTAAAATTAACAAGGAACCAAGGAATAACAATGCAGCAGCTACAGGATGATGCAAAAAATAATATAAGAATAAGAGGTGTCAATGAAGCAGCAGGAGACAGCACAAATAATGTAAAAAGACTATTTGCAGAAGTGCTAGCATAAAATTTTCAAAACATGAGGAAAGAACCTGACATACAGTTAAGTGAAGCATGTAGAACTTTCAGCCATAATCACAATAAAACTACACATAGACACATAATAATCAAGCTCTCAGAAATTCAGCAAAAGAGTTGACTATTAAAAGTTTCTAGAAAAAGAAACAGATCAACTACAATGGAAAGCTCATCAGAATCACGGCAGATTTCTCAGCAAAGACCCTCAAATCAAGAAAGAATTTGGAGTGAAGTATTTCAGATCCTGAAAGAAAATAACTTGCAACGCAGACTGATGTAGCCTAAAAAGCTATCTATTAAATTCAATCGTGAAAGAATATCATTCCATGACAAAGAAAAACTGAAGAAATTTATGAACACTAAATCAATCTTAAAAGAGTACCGAAAGATACTCTAAAATGAGACAAAAGTACTCACAGCTTCAAGAACAACACAAAGCAACAACCAACCACAGCAAGTAGTTAAAAAGAGGGAAAAATTATGGAACCTATAACAGGAAGATAACATGATAGAGATACGCCAATATGTATCAGGAAGTATCAATTATAACCACCAATGTAAATGACCTCAATCCTCCAATTAAAAGAAGCAGACTGGCAGAGTGGATTAGGAAACACAATCGAATAATATGCTGTATACAAGAAACACATTTAACCCATAAAGAAATTTGTAGGCTGAAAAACAATACTACATGCCACAGGACCTCAGAAAAAAAGCATTGGTAGCTATTTTGTTCACAGACAATTTGAACATCAAATGAATGAGCAAATAAGATCAAGAAGGTCACTATATATTGGTTAGGGGAAAAATTCAAGAGGAAGAGATAATAGTCACAAATATGTATGCACCAAATATGGGAGCACCCAACTATACAAGAAACTGTAAAAGACATGAAAAAAATCCAATAACCAATATCACAATCTTAACAGGGGATCTTAATATCCCCCTATCTATAAAAGATAGGTCAAACAGACAAAAAATAAGCAAAGAGGTAGCAGAACCGAACCAAACCTTTGAATAAATGGACTTATTAATCCTCAGTAAAATCCTAGCAAATAAATGCAGAAAATCATCAAGATTATACAGCATGACCAGATAGGACTCATCCCAGGGAAGCAACGATGGTTCAACATATGCACATCTATAAACATAATACACTATATCAACAGGGCCAAAACTAAAAATGACATGATCATTTCAATTGATGCAGAAAAGGCTTTTGACAAAGTCCAACACTCAATCATGATCAATGCACTGCAGAAAATTGGAATAGACGGCCTTTACCTTAATCTGATAAAATCCATCTATGACAGTCCAACAGCCAACATAATTATAAATGGGGAAAATCTGAAATCTTTTACTCTCAAATCAGGTACAAGACAAGGATGTCCTCTGTTACTACTCCTAATCTATATAGTTCTGGAATCATTACTTAGAGCCATTAGACAAGAGAGAGGAATAAAAGGAATAAGAACAGGTAAAGAAGTTAAACTATCATTATTTGCAGATGACATGACACTCTACTTGAAAAACATAAAAATCTTCATGAAGAAACTCCTAGAATTAATAAGCAAAATCAGTTGCATAGCAGGTTACAAATTCAATACCCAGACGTCAATAGCATTCTTGTACAAGATAACAAATTCACTGAGAGAAATATTAGAGAAACACTAGCCTTTACAATAGCATCCAAAAAATGAAATACCTAGGAAGTAATCTAACTAAGGAAGCAAAAGATCTTTACAATGAAAATTACAGTACTCCAAAAAAAGAGATTGAAGCAGGTTTCAGAAAATGGAAAGATGTTCCTTGCCCTTGGATAAGAAGAACTAACACTGTGAAAATCCCATACTCCCAAAATTGCTATACAGGTGTAATGTTATTCCATATCAAAATACCACCAAGATAACTCACAGATCCAGAGAAAACATTCCTAAAATTTATTTGAAACCAGAAAAGATCTAGAATAGCAAAGGCAATCCTGGCAACAAAGACAAGGCAGGAGGCATTATAATCCTGACTTGAAATTACACTACAAAACTACAGTGATAAAATCAACATAGTACTGGCAAAAAACCAGACCTGGGGATCAACGGAACAGATTAGAAGATTCAGATACAACTACAAACACACTCAGCTATCTGATCTTTAACAAAAAGTTCACTGGAAGAAAAATAGCCTTTTTAACAAACAGTGCTGGATAAACTGGCTCTTTTGCATGCTGAAAACTAAGAGTAGACCTGGGTCTATCACCATGCACTAAACTGAAGTCGAAATGTGTCAACAATCTATCAAAACAGGAACACCAAATCTTTTGGAAGAGAAAGTAGGTGGAAATCTTGAAAACATGGGAGTAGGCAGATAGTTCATGATCAAAACCCAAAATGCATGGGAAATCTTTAAAAGAATCAACAACTGGAAAAAAAGAAAAAGATCAACAACTGGGATCTCATCTTTTTTTTCCAGAACCGGGGATTGGACTCAGGCGCTTGCGCTTGCCAGGCAAGCACTTATTATACTGAGCAAACTCTCTGGCCCCTGGGATCTCATCTTATTGAGGAGTTTCTACATGACAAAAGAAATCACCAACAAAGTGAAAAGATAAAGCACAAATTAGGAAAAAATTGTAACCGATAACCACTCAGACAAAAGATTTCTTTCTAAATTATATAAAGAACTAAAATAAATGTGGTTGCCAAAATTTAAAGACCTTCTATAAAAATGGGCATGTGAGATGAATGCACACTGCTCAGAGGAAGAAGTACAAGTGGCAAATGAATACCTGAAAAAAATGTTCCACAGCACTGGTCATTTGAGAAATGCAAATTAAAGCAAGACTGAGATACCATCTCACCCCAGAAAGAATGGGTATCATCAAGAAGTCACCTTATAACAAATGCTGGAGAGGGCATGTGGAAAAATGAACTCTTGTCCACTGCTGGTGGGAATGTAGACTAGTGCCATCACCATGGAAAGCAGTGTGGAGAGTCCACAGAAAACTAGGACTGGAAATCCCACTCAATCCAGCTATTTCACTTCTGCATATTTTTCCAAAAGAACTACAAACATCATACCATAGTGATATATGTGCACCCATATTTATAGCAGCACAATTTGTGATAGCTAAATCTGGAAAACAACCAAAATGCCCATCACTTGAGGAATGGATGAAAAAGATGTGATATTTTTATACAGTGGAGTACTACTCAGCTGTAAAGAAAGATAAACTCAAAGCCTTTATAAGTAAGTGGATGCAAGTAGAGGCCATACTCATAAGTGAAGTAAATCAGACACAGGTGTAAATATCATATTGTCTCCCTAGTTTAAGAACCTGAAAGAATAAATAAAACTTGAAAGGTAAAATAGATATAGTGAAACTGTAAGAAACTGAATTTCAGGATTAAACAATGAAGAGAGAAAGGAGAAAAGATAGGAAAAAAGGAAGGCAGGAAAAACATGCAAATATATATACAGGATGGCTGAGATGATTGTACTCATAATTTCCATCAGTGTTTTTGAAAATAGAAGTTAATGTTTAGAGTTTTCATTTTGCCTACCTCTGTATGCAGATATCTGAGATCTGAGTAGCTACATCAAGGACCTCAATGCATAATACAAAACACATGGTTGAATACCTCTCATCTTTCTTCTAAATGTGTAGAAATGTCCAATGAAGTATCAATTATTATAGTCTCTTTAAAATAAATTAAAAGAAAAAAAAGACAAGGAAAAAATTAAGATTTTTTTGAAAGTAAGTGCCAATCTTTATTTGCCCAATTTTGCATAAATGTATTTGTTAACCTGAGCGACAGATTTGACAATAAAAATAGATAATGTAACAACCATTGTTATTAGCTATTCCTGTTTGGAAAATCTGTAACATATTTATCTGTAGCATGTTACCAGGTTTCTGTCTTTCTTTCTATTTGTTTTTGTTTCTGTTTTTACTCTTCAAAATAAAATTGAATTAAAAAAGTAAAGACGATAAGAAAATAGAAAAAGTTAAGGTTTCTTGAAAGCAAGTGCTAATAGTTATTTGTCCAGTCTTGCATAAGTATTTCTGTTAATATGAGCAAAGATCTGATGATAAAACTAGATAATATAAAAAACATTTTTAATTAGATATTCTTTTTCTTCTTTTTTTTTTGCAGAACCATGGATTGAGCTCAGGCCCTTGTGCTTGCCAGGGAAGTGCTTATTCCAGTAAGCCATCTCCCCTGCCCCAATTAGCTATTCTTGTTCTGAAAATCTTTAACATATGTTCTCCTATATGTGGTCCTATTTCTGTCTTTGTTTCAACTATTTGTTTTTGCTTTTATTTTACTCTTCAAAAGAAAAGAAAGAATATGAAACTATATTATTATATTTTCTTCAGGTACTTTTATACTCTTTAAGCTTTTAAAATATTTCACTCATTTAGAAATTAATATTTGAATTAGAGGGAAAGATACTGTTATGGTTTGTGTCTAGTTGTTCCCCCAAAGCCTCAAACTCTACTTCTAGAGTTTGTTATTAACTCATGATCCACTGGGATTATGTGTGATCCAAGGCCTGGAATATGGGTCTTTGTACTGTTGGGGTTATGGGTATGAGTATTACATCCCACCCTGGGGCGGAGAGCCTGAATGTAATATAAGAGAGAGACAGACTTTCTGTAGCCATTGCTCTTTCCTCTTTGTTGTTGCTGTTCTGCCACCAGCGGCTGCTCTCTGCCATGTGCCCCTCTCTGCCACGTGCCCCTCTCTGCCTTGGAGCCAGCTGAATATGAACTGAAACTTCTAGTATCTGTGAGTTAAATAAACCTTTCCTTCCTTCATTTTGGGTCTTAGGTATTTGTCCCAGAAATAAGAAAAGAGTAACTAAGACAGAAACCATATTACTTTCCCTGCAAATATAATATATTTGCAATATAATTTGTAAAAGATTTCACTTCTTTGATTTAACATATAATCTTTATGTTAAAAAGTTTCTTGTTTTGAATGGGTTTGTGCTCTATCCCTTTTCAGGATTATTTGCTTATTGTCATGTCCATCAGGAGGAGCACTACGAGTCTGAGATAGTTCCATAGTGAGACCCTGTACCAAATACATACAAACCAATACATTTTTGGTACTGGGGATCAAATTTGGGACTTTGCGCTTGCTAGGCAGGCACTTACATTGCTGAATGTTATATTTTATTTTTATTTATTTATTTATTTTTTTGTCTTTTTGAGACAGGGTCTCACTATGCAGTTCAGGCTGGCCTCGAGCTCACTTTGTAGCTCAGGCTGGTCTCGAACTCACAACAATCCTCCTGCCTCAGCCTCCCGAGTGCTGGGATTACAGGCATGCACCACCATGCCCGGCTTGAATGTTATATTTTAAACATCAAATAGTGATCATATGCCTCTATCTTTTCTATTTATATTATGCTTTATTCTTATACTTTTGTTGCCAGAACTGTGAATTGAACTCAGGCCCTTGCGCTTGCCAGGGAAGTGCGTAATCCACTGAGCCATCCCCTTGGCCCCTGTTCTTATATTTTCTAATTGTTGAATCATTTTGTTCTTGACAAAAATTTGTAGAATTTTAATGTACTACTATTTGATATATTGATTTGAGGATACTTTATTTAAGGTTTTTCACCTATTTTGATTGATGGACATTCTATGAGGTGTGTGTTTATGTGAGTGTATGTGTGAGAGAGAAAAAAAGAGCAACAGAGGGACAAAGAGAGATTTTTTTGTTTGCATCAATGCTTGTTTTTAAAATGAATTGGGAAGTTTTCTGCTATTACTTTGCTGAAGACATTGTAACTTTATTTATTCATTTATTTGGTACATGGTCTCACTATGCAGTTTGGACTTGTAGTGATCTTCCTGTCTCAGTTTCCCCAGCACTGGGATTATAGGCATGTGCCACCATGCCTGGTTTGCACAGCACACCAAGGGTTCTGGGGCCGACATGGCATGTGGTATGGAGAATTGAACCTAGGTCCTTGTGCTTGCCAGGCAGGCTGTGATACTGCTATGCTGTCTCCCCAGCCTGGTAAAGGCATTTTAAACCTCTTCTTACAAGCTATGCTGATTATTATATACCTCAATTATAATAGTCTTGTTTTGTGAGTTACTTAGTTTACAGCTGGTTAAAGGTCAAAGTTAAAATGTGAATAAAGGTTGTTGAGGGAAGGTGAGGAAAGAGATACATGGTTATAGAAACACTGAATGTAATAAGAAATGACCCCAAATGTCCTAATATTTTGGACTCGCAAGAGATAACAAAAATAGAGTAAGAGCAAAACCAATAATGAATCACAGTTTTGTGCTATCTGTTATAGTGTTAAGTGCCACTTACACTATAATAATTCCTAACAGTTTTATATATTTTATATTAATATTTTCAAATATCTATAATTATGGCTCTGAAGCACAGGAACATTTACCTAATGACTAAGAAGAGAAGAATATTTATGGTTTCACTTTCAAGTATTCAGCATTTGATTATGAGTGTGGTTTTTGTGGAAGCATGTTAGTCTAGCTGGGGTTTTAGTTTTAAATTTACATAGAATGTATATCAGAGATCTGTTGAACTCAGCTGTAACTTGTGCTTACATTAGACTATAAAATGACTTTCCTTCAAAAGAGTGATCTAAAGGTAGGGGATGAGGATAGAGCCCTACTGGGCTTTACTATTTGATTGTTTTGGTGTTTTTTTTTTTTTTTTTTTTTTTTTTTTTTTTTGTCTTCTGTGGTACCAGGGATCAAACCCAGGACCTTGTGCTTCCTAGGCAGGCACTGAGTTATCTCTCCAGCCCAAGCAATGGTGTATTTTAAAAGCTTCCCTGCTGATTCTATGTAGACTCAAGATTGAAAATCACTGTCTCTTTTTCAATTAGAAAACTCTGAATTCATATAGGAACAGGGTGGTGCTTATGTATTAAAGGTAAACAGAATTTCTTCCTGAAAACGACTGCCTCTTTTTCAATTTGAAAACTCTAAATTCATATAGGAATAAGGTGGTGCTTATGTATTAAAGGTAAACACAATTTCTTCCTGAAAACGACCTCTACATTTTAGAGTAAAGCAAGCATCTTTAAGGTAATAACAAGAACAAAACCCCAATTATGCATAAACTAGAAATTAACAAGTGTTGTGAGACTACAGTGAAGAATATCTGCACCACCTTAGATGTTCCAGAAAATGACACATACTTTCTGTGTGCAGTAAAGTTTGTTTCACAACATCTGAAACATAGTGGGTGTTCATGAAATGTTCGGAGATCAGAAAGGGTAACCTATGACTTTGAAACAAATTAGTTTTCTTTTTTTTATCTTTTTTGAGACAGGGTCTCACTATGCAGCTCAGGCTGGCCTTAAGCTCACTTTGTAGCTCAGGTGGTCTCGAACTCACAACAATCCTCCTGCCTCAGCTTCCCAAGTGCTGGGATTACAGGACTGCGCCACCATTCCTAGCTCAAATTAGTTTTCAAATGCAAATTCTGAATTTCCATACTGATTTCGAGGAATGTTTGGTGTTGGTGTTACATTTTTTACATGAAAATAAACCTGCTGTGGAAACACTTTTTTGTCTTAAATTTCTTATGAGATACATTTTAGAATCCCATGGAACACACTGGCAAAAAAATTCTGGGGTGAGCCGGGCGTGGTGGTGCATGCCTGTAATCCCAGCACTTGGGAGGCTGAGGCAGTTGTGAGTTCAAGACCAGCTTGAGCTACAAAGTGAGCTTAAGGCCATCCTGAACTGCATGGTGAGACCCTGTCTCAAAAAGACATTAAAAAAAAAAATTCTGGGGTGTGTGTGTGTGTGTGTGTGTGTGTGTGTGTGTGTGTATGTGTGTGTGTGTCTGGGGATTGATCCCAAGGCCTTTTATAAACTGGAAAAATGTTCTATCACAGAGCTACACCCTTGCCCAAGATTCAGATTTTAATTGAAATAATTAACTTTGAAAATTTGGGTTTCTTGAAGGGCAGTCTTGACTCTCATAGTAATTTAGAAAGATAATATAGCACAAACTGTATTTCCACTTAAATTCATGTAACTATAGAATATGTACTTTAATATATCTTAAAGTATATTTATACACATATAATGACAAACATAAGAGTACAAAGTAAAGTTTCTGTTAACTATTGACAGGAAAATTTTATGTGCATATGTGTTTATATATATTTATATTTTTCTAATTTTTGTTTTTCTAGAAGTGATTAATTAGTGTTGCAGCTATAAAGCTTCTATTTTCCTTGTCAATGACAATCTCAAGGCCTCTGAGCTGCCTCTCACTTGACCTTGGTTTAAAAGCACAAAGAACAGCAACCTTGAAACTGGCATCAACAAGATTCATTCTACAGAAACCAGATGCAGTACAATAGAGAAAAACCACACATTTAATTTTAAGGTTTTACAGAAATTGCTCTCGGTATTTCTTTTTCTTAAAGACTTTTAAGCGCAAACATCTTTCATCTCATAAAGGAAAATGTTGCCATTCTGCCACTTAACACTGGCCAAAACCGTCCTTTGGAGACCCCTTTACATTGTTCCCTTTGATGGACACAGGGCATCAGGGTCCACGCATCTCTGAAGGATGACAGCCCAATGCAACTGTTTACCGGTAAAGCTTTCATTGAGTAGATCCCTATTATGAAAGCATCCTGGAAAGCATTTCATTAACATTTGAACAAGAAGGTTATAAGGCTGTAATAGAATCATACAGTTCAAATGGAGATGTATGTATTTTTTCCTGCTCAAGAGGACACATTTTCTATTGTCTTAGGCCAGTGTTCACTTGAAGGTGAACTGCTGTGGCTGTCCTTTGCCCACAGAATTGTTTCTGTCTTCCGAGGTGAGAATACCCACATTAACCTTGGGAAGTGGTCTGTTGGAGAGGGGAAAGGATGGATGATTACTGAGTAGGGAGCTTTCTCTTGGTTATTATCTAAGTAATCTTAAATTACATCACCCTTCCATAAATTGTGATCTGATGGTCACTTTAAAATGTGTTGTATCTTTAGAAATAAAGTAAAAGGCCTTTTAATCAAGTATATGTACTCTGTTCTCTCATGCATTCCTGTTATTTCTTCATAGTTAAAATTATTTAGACTTGTAAATCCATCTTAGAAAGAGTCATGTGAAAAGCAGAGATGATTTATGTTTAAATTGCTGAGAATTAATTTACAAAGTTTAAAGCAATACAACAAGCCTTTCTTTTTCCTTAGAGCAATGATATTAGTGTAAATATATAATAACAATTTCTATTCTTTTTTTTGGCTGACTCAGGCTGCCTTAAGGACAGGTCTGGTGCAGCATGTGGAGCTGGGGATGGAACCATGGTCCCCTTTGCCTGACTGAGTTTGCTGAAGACCCCCATATAATAACATTTTCTAAGCAGAAAAAATTCTAGATTAGTAGCATTTGTAGAGCTCTGTGGTATCAGTTTTGCCACTGTGGTCTGCATCAAGCTACTTACGAGATGGCACCAAATGCCAGGGCTTGAAAGAGCCAGGAAGAGATATGCACAATCTATGCTTATGAGCTGGAGCAGTCAGAAGCTGATGCCTTTGGGTTCTGTGTCTGTTATTTCCCTTGCAGTTCAGTACTCAATGCAGCCTTTAGGATATCTTGCCTAAAGCATTATCATACTAGAGAGGCAAACTGCTTCCCAGCCTGTCCTTCTTCTTAGTGTTCACCTGCTGCTTTGTTTGGTCAATTAATAAAAATCATGTGGAGGGCCTCTGCACATCCCCTGGGATAATCATGTGGGGTCCATAGAAGCATGGCTTGTTCTCCCTGCCCACACATTGATTGCACTCCAGCTGGGGAGATAAACACACACACTGGGGATTTCAAAACTGCAGGAGAGAAATACCAAAGGAGTCATTCTAGGGTGTGATAATTCCAGCACTTCGCAGGGAGAGGAAGGAGGATCTCTGTGCATTAGAGGCCAGCTTGGGCTACAAAGTGAGTTCAAGATTAGCCTGAGGTAGAGCAAAACCCTGTCTCACAAAAAAACTCGAAAGAGCATTTCCAATATAACTAATAGAATATCAGAGGAAGGAAGGGAGAGGATTGTTTTTCTAGAAGTCTCATTTTGCCTGCTAGCTTCTGATTTATTTTCTGTTCTTGGAGAGTTTTCTGACTTTGGAGTGGGAAGTGACTTATTTCTTGATATAAATAATACATATGCTAAATGCTAAAAAGTATTTCCAGCTATTTAATTTTCACTACCTTGCAGTTAGGATATGGAAGGTAACCTCACCTCAAACATCCAAAAACTTACATCTAGATCAGATGCAAGATAGTAGGTATTATACTACAGTTTGTCAGTGAGCATTGTTGAGAGGCCAGGGGCTATGGATGTAGCTTAGTGACATAGTGCCTGTTTCCCTGGCAAGTGCAGGGCCAAAAGTTTGATTCCTAGCACTGAAAAAAGAAAAAAAAAAAAAAACAAGAAGGAAAAGAACTATTTTGTTGAGAGACATAAAAATAGTGATGCTGATAACTCACTATTGTTGTGGAATGCTGAACTGTGTTGGATTGTGCTGTCGAGTTCAAGCAACTAAGTTAGTTGAATGACAATGGAGTGCCCACCTTTGACAGGTGTAGACAAAGGAAGGGGTGTAGAAAGAAAAAATCATGATGTGTGTGTACAGACAGTGCAGTTGGGATAGATAACGCTATGCTTCTACATAATCCTATGAGAGGTAATATTTGCACTAGTGGTGGTTGGACAGGATATTATGTCGGCTTCTAGTACTATGGTCATCCACTAGGAAAATAATTATTGAATTTTTGATATAATTCAGGTATAAAAAATAAGATAAGTAAACAGCTACACTCTTAATTTACTGATAAGAGACATCTGGTTTCTAATATCATGTATGTACCTTGTACGATACCAAAACAGTATGAAAACAGTTTGCAATGTATTAATTTATCAAATCCATCTTGTCAAGGTATCTTAAAACTGTCTCATTGATATTTGTCCTTCAATAAAACAAAAATAAAAAAAAATAGTGATGCTGATGCTAAGGCCCGGGGTCGGGCATCCTATGGATTCATGTGCTGATGGTGTGTGCTCTGAATTTTCTTGTTAAAAGCATGCGAAGTCCTCTTGCTAAATCTGTGGGACAACATGTGACTTGGCCAAGGCATGGATGCAGGTTCCACTGCCCTGACTGGTTGAACCTCTTTCCTTGTTGCTGTGTGATGCATAAGCCAGCGAGAGCTATCTCTGTTGCTTTCAAGTAGAAATTTTGATTGATATTTTGTGGCAGGTAGGAGTGTAGAAAAAAATGAACAAAGTAGAGTCAATGTCATGCCACCCACTTGCAGCAGATACTTTAATAGCTGAAGAAATGCTGAAAGATAAATGCCAACTTCTGAAGTATACCCTTCTGACCCCCTCTTCTGATTCTAATAACCCTGGAGACCGTACTTTTCACATTTCCATGTCTCCTCTGCCCATTCAGTTTCTGCCCTGCAGCATGCTACCTTCTTTCCCCTTAGTTTAGCTATATTTTCCTGATCTCCTATGTGCTAGATCATATGTTCTAGATCTCAAATCTTCCTAGTTGTGCCTGACTCCTCAGCTCCTTTCTCTATTCTGTACATTTGGACAGCTTAGTTCACATCCCCAGACATTTAGCAATGATGGCAGATATGGTACATTTAACAAAGGCCCATTGCCTACCTCTTTCACTGTCGATAGTGAATGTTTCTTTCCCCTGTGATGCTGTCTTAGTCTTGGGACCTGCCTTTTCCAGTAGAATCTGAGCAAAAGGCTGTGTGCATTTGCAGCTTGGCTTGCTTCTTGTGCTTCAGTGGCACATCATGAAATCATGTCCTAATTGCTGGGAAGGCAAACCTGAACCTAGCCTATGGCAAAAAATAAACCCCCAAAGCAAAACAAAAACAAAAATCAAGCCTAAGACATCACAACGTAGAGCGAAATAATCTGCTTGCTGGATTTGATCATTAAGATTTTGCAGTTATGGTGTAGACTCATCGCAGCGATCACTGATACACCATTTTCCACTTCTGCGTTTTCATGCATTTGTTCTTTTTTTGTTCCAAGCACGTTAAATCTTTAGTGTATTAATCATACTTTGTCCTTCTTTGGTTTGCTTCTCAGCATACATCCCATAAAAAGAAGGGATGCTATAGTCATAGATATGTTTATTTATCCACTAATACTTATTGAAGTTCTACTTTTTTCTATTAAACTACTTTTTCCAGATACACAGTATAAATATAAGTCACAGTTCTTGCTTTGGAAGAATGCATAGATAGGCTGATGATAGAACTGGACAAGAAAGTGGGGTAAACAAAGCAGATATATGCAGTGAGAAAGGAGTAAAGGCAGACAGTGGGGGCTAGGTCCCTGTTCGTCATTGGGCTGACTGATAGAGATGTCAGGTGATTACACATGAGCAAAGCCTTCTTGGAGCAGACCACTTTTAAGCTGTGTCTTAAGGATTGAACAGGAGTTATCCAGATAGAAAAGGATGTAGGGTACTCCAGACAGAAATAGAAGTCCTGAAATGTGAGAGAGTCTGTTGGTTTAGGAAACTGCACATAATTCAGTGAACTGGTAGCCACATTTTGTATGAGATAATAGTTCAGCTTTCAAAGTGCTTTTCCACGCATATTCTGTTTTGTAGAATTGATGGGATATATCAAAAAATGCCTCTTTATATATAAACATGATTCAAGCTACCATGGCACACAAATCTCGCACAAGAATCTTGGCGATACTGCCCCTGTATAGAGTATGGAGCTTCAAATAGAATGCTCATCTTTGATGAATCCCATTGGAGAACTATGACGCTGTGTAACAAAATTGCTAATACTGTGTATCTGTTCCTACATGCTTGACACTGGCCTTAGTATTATATAGATAGCATTGCATTTGATCATAATGTCAGCCCTAGAAGATAGGTGTTATTATCCTCCCATTTAACAAGTAAAGAAACAGTGGCAAAGGGCTAAGGTACTTCCTCAAGGTCCCATGGCTAATAGAGGTTAAGCCAGATTTGAAGCCCAAGCAGCCTGATGTCAACTCCTTGAGTATGATCTCTATACCTTATTCCGTAATTATAATAACAAGACCTTAAAAGAATTGTTTAAGTGGGCAGAAGGAAGGATCATATTCACAATATGGTTAATGTAAACAAAATAATACTCAAGTTGCTGAATATCTTTGTGAAAGAAGAAAGAAAGAAAGTATCACTGCATTTCAGGAGCCATGAATGTCGTGTCAACCTGAACATGACAGATCAAATTCCTGCCACCTTACAGCAAGTGAAGAGCCCATTCAATTATTGTTAAAAACAGCAAACAATGAAAGTAGTGACCAGGAGTACATAAACATTTGTACAACACAAGTGAGAAATTGCTCTGAAATATTTAGAGGAAATCAATTACAGTGTTAATTTAGTCAAGAGACAACATTAAGATTAATCTGAAGCCACACGCTTTGATCGGATCTCAATTTATCTCCTTTCAAAGGTTCAAAATATTCTTCAAGAATGATAAACAGAGTTATACTCTAATCTTTAGAGAATGGTTATCACATTTTATTTTATTGGATTAGTCTTGACATAATGTTGTGGACCTGAGGCAGAAAACTTGAAGATATATTTTCAAATCATCTAGCACAACTGTGCCCAACATTTATTTTCTGCCTCAACAATGATCTTATAAGGAACTGTTCTTCCATAGGAATTACCACCACACTCATGGAAACTTTGAGGCAGTCTTTTCCCACTTAAGAAGTTGTACCCCCTTCTTGGATTTATAATAGTTCATTTATATGCAGTTCTTTCTGTTGGTGTATAAACTGTGCTCTACTGAGCTCCCTTCCATTTTCCTAGGGTAGAATTCTACTGTATTTCTCAGACTGTCTTGTGAACAGGATTTTTATTAGAGTTATCAATAAGAAGTATTTGTACTATTAAGGCAACTATTACTGCTAGTAATCCTATGCAGTTAGTAAACCTCTTCTTGTCAAGGTAACTAGACTGACTTCAATTTATCTGAATTTTTAAAATTAAGCACTTTAATAAGTCTCTGGTACTTTGACTATAGTTGATAAGCATTTTGTACTTTCCTGTAAAAATTCCATGGGTGAGACTTAATGAATTTTTTTAAATTTTTATATTAATTTTACTGAGAAAAAAGTAGAAATGAGACAGTTTCAAAACAGGTTAGTGGGACAGTTACAATAATTCATATATTGCAACCTGCACTGTAACATCCTGTAACTCAGTGAAGTCCCAAATTTTCTGATCAGGGAGATTATGGGGCAACAGAGGAAAGTGGTCGATTATGTGGCGTGTGCCTAAGGAGAGTCACATGGAGAGAAAACATTCTCTCAGGCTTTCACAGAGAGCAAATTGGTCAAGCAATGACCATGACTCATCCACATGGCTGACACTAACAAAGGATCTACAAACTGTGGTACAGGGTTTCAGGGTAAATCCTCTGGGGATTTGACTGGCCTTGTCAGATTAAAAAACTTATACTTCTTGTTATATAGGTCTTGCTTTATATTCATCTTAACCATGCAGGAGAAAAGTCTAATAATGAAGTTTAAAGAGTAAAGCCATATTAATATGCTGAGATGTAAAGGGCTCAAGTTAACAAATGCTGACATTGCCAATCATATGGATAACCCACTACTATTATGGACTACTGGACTATATTGGATTATTTTGCTGAATTCATGCACCTACAGTATTTAAATGGTAATATAATACCAATCTCTGACAAACTAAACTAAAAAAGGGGATACAAATGAAAGACCTCTTTGTATCTGTATTTACAAAACAGGATAGATATACAGCTACTTTCTCCTAATTCAATGAGAAGAAAGATTTGTACTAATAGTATTTGGACAGGATATCATGTCTGCATCTTGTACTATAGATAACCAATATAAAGACAACAATATGCAATGTATTAATTATTGAAATTGTCCTATTAATTGGCTTTGAAACTGTCTCATTGCTACTTGTTTCTCAATAAAATTAATAAAAAATAATTAATATATTGCATATTGTTGTCTTCATAGTAGTTACTCATAGTACAAGATGCAGACGTGATATCTTGTGAGATTTAATGATTTCAGCTACATAAATAATCAATCCTGTTAAATAAATATGTTTCTGGAAAAGATCCTGACTTTAGTAAATAGAATAGACTCAAGAAAAGTAAGGGAAAGAAGAATAGAAAAAAAGGAGAGATGAAAAGGAAAAGCATAGACTAAAAGATGAAAGGTAAAGCAAGGTACATGAGGTCTTATGTGTGTCATGGTGGCACACACTTGTAATCCCAACACTGAGGAGGCAGAGGCAGGAGGATTACTATAAGCTAGAGGCCAGCCTGGGCTACATAGCAAGACCTTGTCTCAAAAAAAAGTTAAAGGAAGAAAGGAAGGAGGGAAAGAGGAAGAGAAGACAGACAGCCAGAAAGAAAGAAAGAAAGAAAGAAAGAAAGAAAGAAAGAAAGAAAGAAAGAAAGAAAGAAAGAAAGAAAGAAAGAAAAAGATACATGAGACCTCAGCTGATCCTCTCAGGAATGCTTTGGGCAATCATATAAATTCTGCAAGGACAAGGACTTGTTTATTTTTATTTTTAACTGCTTTAATTTTGTGGTTCTGGGATGGCATCTAAGATTTCATGCATGTTAGGCAAGCACCCTACTAATGAGCAACATCCTCAGCCCTTGTTTTTATTTTTGATATGGGGTCTTGCTCTTTTACCCAGGTGCTGTCACACTCCTGAGCTCAAGTGATCTCCCCTCCTCAGTCACCTGAGGGCTGAGACTATGGGCACATGCCAGAATGCACAGCAAGGACAGGAACTTGTATCCATAATAGTTCCCTCAAGAAAGACATAGCAATTACAAATTGAAAAAATTTGGGGAGCATTTAATAAGGTGGTTGGTGAGGTAAAAGAAAAGTGACTGGTTCAGTGCTCTAGGGTTATAAGTATTTTGGGTCCCTGGCCTTCTTAAGGTTGGAAGGTTCAAAAAAACTGTAGAAGCAAACCTTCCTGGGGGAGAGCGTCTTAATGTGCGTTACAGGTGTTGGTTAAAGGTGATAATCAGCCTATGGTAACCCTGTAAGAAGGAAGTCTGAGCAAGACATAGTCTGACTCAGTCTTCTCTCTTCCAGTGCTTTTCTCACCTCCCTGTGAGCTAAGCCCAACCAAAACACAGATGTGAAGAGGGTCTGTGAAGAAGATAGGAGTGGTTATGGTGGGGCAGGTGGAGCTTATCCAGTACAGCAATGGCACTGGTATTGCTCAAGGTTGTATTAATTCCTGAAACCAGGGTCAGAGGTGGAGAGTAGTAGCAATTGTGGCAACCTGGGAGTTGATGCCTGTCCGAAGAGAGCTTCTGCAGCTCAGCTCTTCGAGTAAATACTACCATGGAAGGATATTGGGTGTTGTTGCCAGGATTTCTCATTTTCCAAAGAAGCTGAAAATACAGATCCATTTTAGATGAAGTATCCCAATATTTAAGGATTATAAATGAATCCAAGTGCTTAAAAATAATGCACACTCTAGAAGAAAACACAGGGTGAATATAATACTTGTGCCACCAAGACGCAATTACCGTACAGGATAACTAATGCATGCCTGAAGTGAATGTATAATCCAATTACAGATAAAAAGACAATGGTATTACGTGAACCCCATTAACATTTATTTTAGATAGGATAGACATTAATTTACTACTGAAACTGCAGTGACCTACTTAATAATGCAAAAGTCGAGCTATGGGTCATGCTTTCCATGGCAGATCCCATCCAGGTAGGAGCTTCAGTATAGAGTCTGATGCCACCTTGCTCTTTCAGATCATGGTAACACAAGATAAAGATGCTCAGTGTGTCCCAGAACATTGTTGCTGGCTTGTCCCATAAACAATTACCATACTTCTGCTAATTGTCTGTTGCCATCACTGGTCAGTTTTGCCTCTTTCCAATTGCAAAGAGACTGGGACATATGTGTCAACACATGTACATTTGGTGTATATGTCTGTGGTACTTTATTTTTTTGGTACTGGTCATTGAACTCAGGACCTTGTACTTGTCAGGCAGGCACTTAAGCTGCTGAGCTATCTCCCCAGCCTTAATGTGATATTTTATATATTTGATTCACTTTTATTCGTATTTGGATGACTAGGGGTTCCATGAGGAAATGGAAATGAGTGTGATGCAATGTTCATGAACTTCTGAATAACACTAATTAACTAATGACAGTGGGTAGAAGAAATGTGTAAAAAACAACAGGAAGTAGGGTACAGTTTGAGAAAGAAATGAATCGGGATGATGCCACAGGGTTTTACAAGAATGCAAGTAGTCAATGGTAATTACCTGGGAGGGAGCCAAATTGGGTGGAATGAGTTTTGTGAATAAATCTTAGCTGGTGATCTGGACTGAGGAGAAAGTGTCAGTGTTCCTGATTTATGTGCAGTTGTAAAATAAGGTCAGTTTTCAAATGACCATGACAAATTGGAACAATGATCCTTAGATATATTTTTCCAAAAAGGTAAGACCTCTTTTTAAATTATAGATGTCCCATAATTATTTTTATTAGGTATCGAAGCATTATATAAACATATCAAATGGAGGCATATAGTCTTAATCCCAGGGACATTTGCTGATGATTCCATATACAAGTAAACACGGGGATATATAAACTTGTCTAAGCATATACTACTTAGGCTTTCCTGTAATGTCTTTAATGAAATTCTGTCATTATCTCTTTCCTTGCCATTTCTTATGCAACCACCATCATGACTTTGAAAAGTTTCAGGATGATGTACTCTAAGGAGGTACAGTAATCAATTCAGCCAGTCCTTCAGAGAACAGTTTTGGATCTTGTTTGATTCCCTCACTATTACAAAAATGCTGTAACAAACAATTTTGAGTATACATTTTTTACTCACATATGAAAATATATCAGTAGGATAAATTTCTAGAACTAGACCTGCAGGATCAAAGAATGTATATTTAAAATTTGGTATATAGTCTTGGAATCTGAGCAACTACTTTGAAGATACCAATTTACAGTATAATAACCACTGATAATTTCCTATCAACTTGTTTTGAAATTCTGTATTATTTTTATTGTTTTCTTCTCTTTAAAATAAAAAAAAAATTGATACATAGTATGCAGTGCTCTTCACTAATGTCCCAACAATTTGTATTTCTGTTCAGATTCTCTTATTATGAAATCCATGATTTGGACTTTTGAGATTATGTTTTATCCAAGTGTTACATACATGTAAAAATGATCCTGACTTAACTATTTAGACAGACTTCATAGGTTTGTTTCCTATAAATATGAGGGACTTGAAAATACTAGTATTTATTTATTTATTTATTTATTTAATTGAACTACAAATGTCAATCAGACAGTTTCAAGACACCTTAACCATACAGATTCGATAAATTAATACATTGCAAACTGTTTTCATAATGTTTTGGTATTGTACAAGGTGCATACATGATATTATATTTACAGATATTATGTTAGCAGATATCTCTTATCAGTGAATTAAGAGTGTAGCTGCTTACTTATCTTATTTTTTTTATACCTGAATTATATCAACAATTCAATAATTATTTTCCTAGTGGATGACCGTAGTACTAGAAGCCGACATAATATCCTTTCCAACCACCATTAGTGCAGATCTTGCCTCTCATAGAATTATGTAGAAGCACAGCGTTATCTATCCCAACTGTACTGTCTATACACACACATCATGATTTTTTCTTTCTACACCCCTTCCTTTGTCTACACCTGTCAAAGGTGGGCACTCCATTGACATTCAACTAACTTAGGTGCTTGAACTCGACACCACAATCCAA